>MU616615.1:1521-55880 GCA_025201705.1 Dissophora ornata
TTTTTTTTTTTTTTTTTTTTTTTTTTGTCTTGGGTACTTCACTATATCCCTGGTTTTCATTGGTGTTGAGATGTGCATCCAATTTGGCAAAAGTGTTCATCGGCAGCAGGCGCCCTATCTTAAATTTCCCACAAATGCATTCCCACACTTGAACCGCAAGATCTGCTCTGCGGAACTATTTTCCTATTTCTGGTTGGCGCCATCTGTCCGTTTCGTGTCTTTGTAGGATGGTGTATTGCTCGACTTTCCAAGAATATCCTTTTCTCGAACACATTTTAGCCAAAGAATTAAGCGCGTGGCGATCTTCCTGGGCGTGGTCGCGAGAACACCGTGCCGTCCGCGCACAACCCCTCTACAGAAGTTAAGCGCTTCCGCCTCCCAGAACAAACACATGGCGCCGAGGAAGAAACGAAACGGCCGCAACAGAAACCGAGGGCGAACACAAAGACACTGTTACACGAATCAGAGCGAGAGAAGAGGTGTGTTTTTAGCACTCGGACGTGAATCTTACGCCCTCGAAAGGCCAGTTGGCAATAGTCTCTCTTGTGCAAAACATTTGGCCTCGACACGCGTCATACTAAAATGCATTGTTTTAATTGCCTACAGGTCTACTATGCCTTTGATGGCCTTTGAGATGTCCCGCATGTCTCTCTAATTTGTGAGCCGCCGTTCAACTAGCCATCCCTAAACTCCCTGCGATCCGGTAGGTGGAACGACCAAACGTTCAAATCTCGCATACTCAATCCCCGTTGCCGGATTCCGATACGTCCCTCTCTCTTCCAATCCCATCACCTTCTCCAGTCCATCCCTCTGGTCCACAACTTTGCCTCGACATTTCTCTCTGTAAAACTTCCTCAGCCCAGGATTGTTGCCTCGACAGTCCAACCTCAAATAGTTCTTTCCTTTAGTTGGCACCAACTCTTCCACAAACGCCAAGACTTGCGGTACAATACCTCGACCCTGAAACTGCTTCTCTACAACCAGTCGGTGGACGTAGATGGCATCCTTCCAATGGTCAGGGCCGAGGAGCGGGACCCAGAGCATGTCATCAAAGGGATCTTCGTAGTTCAGAGCAAAGATGGCGGCGATCGTGGCGGTAGGGGTATGCTCGACGACGTATGAGCTCAGGTTCGCAATAGCGTTGGAGATGTGTAGACGAGATTCCGGGAGACGGAAGGTGCCTGGGATCCACTGGGCCAGCTTCTGAGACTCCATCCATGCTGCGGCACGCTCGAGGATGTTGATGTACTCTTCCAGCTCGTCCGGCTTGGTCTATTATTGCACAGAGAACCCTCTCGGATGTTAAGACAGTGCTACAATTTCCCCTTGCGAAGAGAGATGCATATTTCTCAGTTGATGGACACGCACATTGCGGATGAGGAATTCCTGTTGGCTCATGGTGTGAATGTAGATTGATTTATGTGTCGAGAATTGGATTCATTGCTCCAGTGAATAACCCTCCGTTTGCTTTATACGCTTGTAAATAAGGTATTTTCGAGCGCTAATCCGGCGTAGCCTTACACAGAGATTTTGCGCCGTTTTCCCTCATAGTGAGTCACATTAAGACCCATGTTCTCCAAGGTTCTATTGCTGGAAACAGCGCCAACGATGGTTTTTGGCCCTACCCTGGCCCCATGAAGCCATTGCCCCACGGTCCAGGCGAGAGTTATGATAAGTGGACCACAAATCCAAGAATATTCAATTGCTTGGACATGTCAAGATGGATTGTTATTTTTATATTACGCGGTGTCTGCTACGCCCTAGGGACGACCTGTATCTCAAACCTCGCAAACTCCAACTGCCACTCCGGAACGTCAATCGTGCCCAACTCCTTCAAGCCGCCTTTACCCTTTCCTCGACACTTTTCCGCATAGAGCCGTCTCAACGGCGCATTCCCTGCCAAGCAATCCAACCGCAGGTAATGTCGTCCGGCGTCTCTGACTTTTTGTTCCACAAATTCGAAGATCCTTGGTGTCAACCCTACACCCTGGAAGGGTTTCTGGAGCACAAGTCGGTGCAGGTACAGTGCATCCTTCCAGTCTTCGACAAAGCCCTTCCAGAGGCGTTCGTCAAAGGGGTCCTGGTAGTTGATGACGAATAGACCGGCGACCTCAGCAGGTGAAGTACTACTGCCGTTATTGTTACCATTGACATTGTCACCAATGTGACTAGCACCGTTGCTGGCAGGCAAGGAGAAATGGGAGGAGGAGGAGCGATAGTCGATCATGAAGCACTGCTGGGCATCAACGGCAGTTAGGATTTGAGCGCGCGAAGTTGGGTTTCGGAACATGCCTAGGGGCCATTGCTTGATATTATTAACCATTAGCCATTCCGCAGTTGCTTCTAGGATGTCAATGAACAAATCCACTTCCTCTGGCCGCGTCTAGATATGTACAAGTTGAAAGGCAGGTAAACAAGACTGATCCCCGAGGTAGCGAGGGAACAAAAGGCAATGGAAGCCCTAGAAAGAGGAAGGGAGCGGAATCTCACATTGCGGATGGTAAAGTCGTCGAGATGCATCGAGATGGAGCTCGCTGGAATGGTTACGGCTGGACACAAAAAGAGATTCGGTTGTGTTGTGTCTGCGAACTTTATCGCCCGCACCATGCCCTGCACCTGCACACGAGTACATTAATTAACAAATAGGTGGTTCTGTTTTTCCGTGGCATTATTAGGGAGGGGAATATATTATTTTGTGTGTCTAAAAATCCAAACTATTCTTTGCTGTCCTCGCACCTCAAACGACCTGCGAGCTATGATCCTCACCCGAAACATCAAACTGCGAGTAGCCCTCAGAGTTCCTTGCCTTTCCTCCAACAACCCTGCCTCCGTTAGCAGCATGAGAATTATCGGGCAAAGGCGAGCCCTGGAACCGGTGGCTTCCGTAAACACTGTCCTTGTCTTCAAGTCCAATATCCACGTAGGTATCCCTCAACGCGCCATTTCCCTCTCCAGGAATAGGCATAGATTCGCCGTTGCTCAGATGCCCAAATTCGTTAAACTTGTAAGGATCAGGGTAATCGACAGAGTCCGGATGGAGCAACTGCTGCTTGCTAGTCGCGTACCCATGGGTCAACTTTGGGCTTGAGGTCGCGCCGCCGTAGGATGGAGTCTTGTAAGAACTGGGGCTAGAAGGATCCGAGATCGTGAAACCTTTGGAGGCATGGTTCGAGAGATGCTTGTTGTAGTGTAGACTGGGCTTCGAATCGTCATTCTGGTTATCCCGGCTGGGATCGTTGCTGAAGCTATCCATGGGGTAGTGGGTATGGTTCTTGGCCGAGTTCTTGTTGGCATTGTTGCCTTGGCCCGGGTTCGAAGTGTCCTTGGAGTCGACTGTCGAGCCACTGGGTTGACGGATCGACAGCGTACGGAAACAGCAGGCGTAGAAGAACAGGAACGAGAACCGGAAGATCACTAACTCGGTGACGTAGGCAGATCTGCTCTTCATGTTCAAGCCCAAGAGCGATACAATTCTTGAGAGCAACATCAAAATGAAGAACGAGATCATGGCCAAGTTCAACACCGTGATCATGACCAAAGCAGTGCGAGTCGTCTGTGAGACCGCGACGGTCTTAAGCGACTTGAAGAACGTAGCTGCGTAGTAAAAGATCAATATGGCCTGGAGAATGATGACAACAGGAGTCGCGTACGAGAATCCTTGTTCTCCGATAATTCGAATGGTTGGTATCGAGGGAATCAGCCAACCGATTCCATCCAAGAACGAGGAGACGACAGGGATAAAGATAGTGATATAGGAAAAGTAGGCAAAGACCCTGTTGACCTTCTTGCGCTTGATGCGGTAGATGAGATTGCCCCACATGGTAATCTGAAGTCCCAGAGAGATGAAAGGGAGCAGCAGCGAGACGTAGTAGAGAGTATTGCGCCAAGGAACTGTGACCTTGTAAGGAGCAAAGGCAATTGACAGCGGCAAAAAGAGACAACCAGGGATCAAGATCATGTACCGGCGGTAATGCTGGCTCTCTTTTGGGGCCTGAACGATGAATGCAAGAACCCACAGGCCATAGATAAAAGTGAGGCCAGCCAAAATATCTAAACCGCGGATTGCGATGTTGAATCCGATCGAGTGCCACAAACGGTTCCATGGGCCTTCGTCCTGGGCCACCGTCGCTAGAAGCGAGTGGTTGTTGGCAGCGAGAAAAGTACTGACCAAGGCAACGTCATCGGTGCCCATGAACGAGATATTAAGGCGGACATCTTGGTTCCAGTACTTGGCGTCCTCAACCTGGTTGAAGGGTGCGCCAAAGTCTTCGGTGCTCAAGGCATTACCATCCATGACGACGGCTCCGACTTTGGGCAAGGTCAGATTCTGCAACTGGGTATTGAGCGAACCCAGATTGTCGAAGATCTAGTAGAGAATATACACATAGAAACATACGCAAGCGCAAGTTAAGAAGGGGGGTCAGAGGAAGGGCTCTTCTTTCTGCTATCAACGACGCTATTATCAACAACCATGACCTCCCCGCGCACTCTCTGACAAGGCACAACTTTCGCTGCTCTCTTCTCAAAACTATAACCATAAATGCAGGATAGATGGAACACTCTCTACCTTCATCATCCGCCTCACTTAGCTCTTTTTATACTCTGCGGCTCACAGACGGGGACCTCGAAAAAAAAAACAAGTGGAGAATGAAAAACTTTGGTAGCTGAAAATCCCCTCTCCCCTCTCCCAAAAAATGGGCCACAGAAAGTCTAGGCTACCTCGCTCAAGAAAATCGGGGCTGCAGGACAGATGCGAAAGTGGAGATCGGGGGCTGCAGGATAGATGCGAAAAGGAGATGGGTGTAAAGAGCGTGAGGGAGGAGAAAGCGCCTGTCACACTTGTGTGACAGACATCCGATGACATTGTGCCGCCTCGTTTTTTTAATATGAGCAAGTTTGCATGGGGCGTTACCCATCTCAATAAACAGAGTATGCCCGTCGGGAGACAAGAGCATCGTGTAACAAATACAAGATGGAAGTGAGGATTAAAAATATACGAGTCAACGAGGACTGGAACGCGACAGCGGATTAAATGCTTGCAACACAAACACCAAGAGGAGAGACGAAGGATGCGTGAACCAGCTACGCACGCAACTGCAGAATTAAAAAACATGAACTTACGACGTCGAATGTCGCGCACCAGTTAAGCCAGTCGTATGGAAGGACTAAGATGGTGTCGACAATGGGATTCAGGGGATCAACGGCGGCCATTATGGCCTGGCCAGCAGGTCCCGCGGCTGAGTCGACCTGAACTGTGCAATCAGTTTGGACCTGGCCCATAACCAAGATACCGGGCAGAGAATAGTAGTCCGATTCACCTTGGTAGGGGTCCCAAGAGCGGTAGTTGACAGTGGTGGTGGCATTGATACGGACGGCCAGCGCGGCATCGACTGCAGGGGCGAGGAGACTGAGGATGGCGAGGATGACGGCGAGGAGAACAAGCTGTGGGGTCATGGTATTCAATCTCGGCGTTGATCGCTGCGCCGGTGTTCGGGCTGTTGTTGATGTCGACATAATATGGTTGGAAACAACGTGTGCCGCTCTGGCGAATGCGGTGCGTCCAGGGGGGTGGTGGACACAGGAACACAGGTGCGAGACCAATCGAAACACGTCCAACCGATTCTTATTTTCACGGCTGGTAAAAACAGAAACGAGGCAATGACGATGATGGCGATCTGTCAAAAACAGGCAATCAAGGTCGTAATAAAGAAAAGAGGAGGAAACGAGCTGTTTGCGCTGGCAAAAAGATATTAGAAGGAATAGAGGGATAGAGTAGGCGTTTAAATTAGATAAGGAAACGTGATCTGATATGCCGGTGGGAGGGCGGACGAGGGACTGAGGAATCGAGTGGAATGGGAAATGAGGATTACGTCGAGGAGGAATGTCGAGGAATGGAGAATGTCATGCAAGAAAAGAGATGGGAACCGACAAGGTGGTGGGAAAGGGGAAGAACACTTTGACGAGTGAAAGGACAGAGAGTCGAGTCAAGAGAGGGGAAAAAATGAAAATGAAATGCGACACGAAAAGGTGAACTTGTGTCGCTCGGCGGACGAACGAGCGGAAAGCAAGAAGGAGAGTGGCCAAAGTCGTCGACATAGTGCAAAGCGACCTTTCAGAGAGGACAGGGTGCCTGCCATTTCCAGGCATCTCACCGGAGAAGCCACTTTGCTAAAGTGTAATGCAAGGATTAATTTGTATTTCCGTCTCGTACCCTTCGTCAAGCAAATTGAGCGCTGCACCATGATGAATTGTCCAAAGTGGATGGTGGAACAAGTGGTTCGTTCGACTGGTTAGCGACCGAGGAAGTTTGAGGGCCTTGGTCCAGTTGATGTCTAAGTTTACTTCGAATTGAACTCAAATCCATCATCCGCATTTAATGAAGAGTATCCTGCCTTGCTTCCGTCATCAGAATCAGCAAAGAAAAAAAGAAATGAAAATCATGGAGATCCTTGCGGCATCAAACCTTCATTCTGCCTCCCCCGGAAAGGAATTCGTCGAGAATAGTGATGGTAGCGAAAACAATTGCACAAGGTCCTTTTTACTTTTGGAACCTGCTTGTTAGTACATTTGTTCTGCGATGAGAGCCGTTGTTGCAAGGGGTATTAGATGCGAAGTCCACAATGTAGGGAGGTGTGGGACATGTACTGGTTGCAGTATGCATGGCCATTATCACCATGACCATCCACGCGTATGACTACGCGCCTCATGTGTCAAAGACGATGCACTCAGGCCACGCTGTTTATACACGACCAGATGCAATGCAGCAAAAGTATTATAATCCTCACTTGATGGATAAACCTGCACAGATGCATCTGTTTTACAGGTAACACAATGCACCCTTATTAAAATTTACCATCGCATCTCAATACTTATTTAGAAATATCTACGAAATGAGCAGCTCCAACGGCTCTAGTGAAGACAATTGTTCTACTGTGCCATGGATTATGCTCTCCCGTTAAAGGTCATTCTTCGGCGCATATTTTCCATTGTGGGCCTGGCAGAAGACTGCAATTGCTGCCAGAACAGACAAGTGGTTGCCACAGCAGCTGCCATGTGCTCCGAATAGCAATCAGGTCGATGATATTGACTGATCTTGATTTCTTTGTGAGACAGCCACGAATGTACAAATAACGCGTGAGCTAACACGCCTGAGTCGCCATAATAATCATGCTTACATGCTTTTGTTCCCGTATCCAATGGGGTGTGCCGTAGTCTGCCCGATAGTTTGCCCGATGGTCTGGGTTTCTTTTAGAAAGATACATCGAAGCGCACACAAATATGCACCTCGCTTTCTCGACAGGTGTTTGGCATGTGTAGACTTCCTGGCTCTTTTTAGGCGTTTAAGATTGGGGTCATTCCTTGGCGCTTTAAGTCGAATTGGGTTTATCCTCTTGCAGCTAATTTTACCCGCTCGGAAAGAAAGTGAGCAACAGGCAAGCCCCTCCTCCCATGCTCTGTTTTTCATTCCATCCACAGAAGGTATTCTCAGTCTTCCTCGCTCGCTCGCTCTCGCTCTTGCTTCTATTTCTCTCCTACCCTCCCTCCTTCCTCTTTTTGACGTCTCTCTTCCTCGCCGACCTTTCCAAAGTACGCAGTCAGCTTACAAAGAATAGCGTCAATCTGCTCGACCACAATAAACAATCGTCCAATCTTCCTCCCCTCTTCACTCCCCTCTAGCACTGGGCTAGCTACTCCTTATAACCACGACCCTTTGCAAATGGAAAGCACCTCACCAGATCCGTCAGCAGGAGCAACTCTACCCACCTCAAATCCCACCATGACAGCACCAGTGTCAGGCCTTCGGAAGTTCCTCCGCTACGACAGCCTTGATCTGTCTCGTGTTATCTCTTCCAACATTATCGGAGCCAACATCCTTCTGTACATCCGCTTCCTCGTCAGTCTCCATCTCTCAGCGGTCTTTATCGCAACGCTCTATGTTTCCGCCAGAGACGATGTCTTCTACATGGTGCCGACTACATTCACCAACCTCAGCAACATGGGACTCACTGCCTACTACTTGGTAAGAAAGAAAAGGTTTTCAACACACACACACACACACACTCTCTCTCTCTCTCTCTCTCTCTCTCTCTCTCTCTCTTCATCACCACCGCTCCCAGTGGACCTGCCACTAACGAAAGACCGTCGATTGTCTTCATCTCAAACGCCTCAATAGACGGTAACATACCACTCACATAGTTTTGTTCGTCACAAGGACTTGAGGTCCTTGACGTCCCAACACTGGTTCCTGAGCTCGGCGCTGGTCCTCCTGTACGCCTCAGTGGTGGTCTTCCACATTGTGGTGCCAACCATCTACTGGAGCATGCTCTATGATCCCAACAACACCATGGACACTCTCAACAAGTACGTCGATTTCTCGCATCACGGCGCGGACATGCCCTGCATTCTCCTCGAGATGATCTTCAATCGTATGGAGTTGCCCTGGGTCTACATCCTTGGGCCTATTAGCATGATCATCTTGTACATGTTCTTGGCCTGGGTCTATTTCGCAGCGTAAGTTGCCAATTTTGAGGAATTTGCTGAGAACCAAATCAATTTTTACAGCGATGAGCCGAAACCATATATTCCAACGCTCACTCACGAGTCTATCTCTGTTTTTGCAGTCGCGGTGAATGGCTTTACAGTTTCTTGGACTGGTCTAAAGGTCCTGTCGCTGCAGGATGGTACATTGGACTCCTCTGCATTTTCTCTCTGCTCTTTGTTCTCCAGAGGTACATCCATCTTGGTCGTGACGCTGCCCTGAAGCGCAGGAGAGCCGTCGTGGCGGCTCAGGATGGCACTGGCGCATTGGAGAGCAAGCAGTGCAAGAACATTGATGAAGAGCGTCAGAGTAAACCTTTCGAGCAGGAGCAGGGCCGAGTTGCCGCGCCTTTCAACGATCAAAAGGAGGAAGTGTTCGAGTCCATTGACATGACAACGGCGACCGAAGTCGTCGCACAAGAAGCTGGAGAGAAGACTGAGATCGCGGATGATGCCAATGCCGTTTAAGATATAAATATCAAGGCAAACGATCCTCCTCCCCTCAGAGAAGCCTATGTTGATATTCTGATATTCGCCCACGGCATACGCTTCGAGTCGTCGAGGAACACTTTTTATTATTAGACTGCATAGTTTATATATAACCATAATCGTAATTCCCAGAACGTAATTTACGCCCTTACCGGGTATCATGTAAGCTTAAAATTGGACAGCTCTGGGGCATCAATATTGAAAGTCGTCACAATGGTGTTTATGCCTTTTATTTTTCTGTGATCTCGCTCCACACTAGAGGCTCTGACCTAAACTTCCGAAAGATGTTTTCTTCTTGTTCAACGTGTTCAAAAAAAAAAAAAAAAAAAAAAAAAAAAAAAAGGTCCACACAGCGCCAGGTGCTCGCGTTTTTTCACACTTAATGGAGAACAAATTGGGTTAGTTCTTGAGTTTCCTTTCTTGCAGGATTCAAAAGGAAGACACTATCGTTGTGAGCATCCTTTCCATGACAAAAATGAAATAATAGTAATAAAGGTTGCAAAAGTTGGACACGGTGACATTTGGTGACAACCAAAGCGATGGCCCGTTCCATAGTAGAGTCTTTGAAGACGATAGTAACCGTTGAGTGACAAAGGACTGAGGTGTATTACGGTAAAACCTGAGAAATGATTAAACTTGATCTGTCTCGTTTACATAAAAGATCATCGACGCTTATCCAGATCCCGTCACTGGTGTGAAATTGTCCATCGACGCGTGTCAATGACAAGGATGCACACTTCACCAACTGTTTTGCAACCTCGAGGCTTAGTCGTTGACTCATGTATAACAAAAGAGTCTGCAGGTTCCTGAGCGACGCCACCATTTTTAGGAATCCAGGATGGTTCAGGTCTAATAGCAGGAATCTGGCATTCGAGGTACCGGGCAAGGCGTACGATAGCGCAATATCCAGGTACACGAGACGTTTCAAAGTCGAAAGTCGTGCATACAAATCCTCTTGATCCTTCGGCAACAACAGATACTCGTCGTCACTTAGACCCTTCGTGGGGTCTTGGAATTCTGTTAAGATGATTCGAGTTGAGAGTGTCTTCAACTGCGTGCATATCCAGGGGTCACCAACGCTCACGTCGTGGGCTACGAGAACAGGAACAACAAGTTCCTCCAACGCAGGAAACTTGGACAGGATAGTCTGAGTCATGGCACTTGTCACATGCTGGCACCGGTCAAATTTCAGTGAAGTGATGGTGAATTGGTGGCGCCGAATGAGAGAGTCCAGCGTCTTCAAACTGCAGTATGACGCAGCGATTTCGAGTTTATTGAGAGAATCGATTGAGTCCAGGACGGCGGCAAGGTGGTCATCACTCCTTATGTCGATATTGAGCGACTTTAAGTTTCTCCAAAGACCACCGCCGCTGCCTCCAACAAAACCTGCGTCAATAACGGCAGTAGTTGTGACAGTTGCGGTTCGAGTTGCCGTGGCAATGGCTGGTAACAGCTTCTCAATAGATAGTGGCTGCTCCTCTCTTTCTCGCCATCCGATGGTACGTAGGTTTGGGAAGAGTTTAAACCACTCAGTCTCATAGTCCGTAGGCAGCAAAACGACGTCCATTACCAGCGAGCGCATGCGTCTGAGAGGTTTGTGACGGAGCGATTCTGGAAACGGTGCGAAGGGGAGGATGACATCCGCAAGAACAAGCTTTTTGAGATTGAGACACACTTGCCAAAGGCTGACAATATCATAGTGCTGTAGCGAGACATTATATAGAGCTAGGGACTCGAGGGCCATGCAGGCCGAGGCAACGTCCCAGAACTTAGTACTGAAAGCCATGTCAGCGAGAAAAAGACGGATTTCTCTAAGAGTCTGACAATGGCCTCGCACTAACAGGCACAATGTGTCCCAGTCAAAGGCGGCCTCCAAACACTCCTGAATACTGAGGAGCGCGAGACGAGGGAAGTGGGGAAGCAAGACTGATTGGAATGGGTGAAGGTTATAAAGAACAAGGTCGTAAACAAGGTCTTTGTGTTCTTCCGTGAGTGCCCAAGACGGCCCCTTGCTAGCGGAATCGACGATGGAAAGACGCTTCCAGATATGGCGGACGAAAGAGGCGTGCCAGGCTCTGCAGACACGGACACAGGAGACTAGGTCATTCTTGCCCAGGCACTCGCCGATAAGAGTGCGCAGTTCTGGCAGATCGATGGCGCGAGGCTTGGAGGTTGTCATTCGGGTGATGAGTTCGTGCAAAGTGAAATCAACGCGCGAGATGAAGAGCGCCAACCCCGCCTGCACGCGTAGCGCGTGGTTCCTGGCAAACCTTCCTAGTGCGCTTAAGGGCGCATGGCAATACGCCAAATCGCGCAGAGGCCAACCGACAGCCTTCAACCTCCATGACCAACGGCAGTTCAAATCCCTCTCATTCCTTCTCTCATCATTCCTCATCATTCTCATTCATTACCTTTCTGCTAAATGAGCAGCCGCTTCGCAGTGTTCGTCGCCCTCGTTGCAGGGCTGACCCTGTCGACCTTGTATCCGTCCGAGCAGAAATCAAGGCTCGAGTCAGTGCCACCAGTCCTCCTCGGTTTCCTGCTCGGCCTCCTCGTCGCCGAGACACCAATTGCCAGTCGACTTCAGGAGCTTCTCGGCCTCACATCGCGGCACCCCGACACGGTCGGGTTGGACATCCTGCACTCTCAGGGCACCGCCGACAGTAAAAGTGCAAAATCTAAGCTAGATCAGAGGGTCATGTATGGACTGCAGCACGCGTTCTTGAATCTCGAGGTCACTGGATGGTGGTTCAACATGGGTTTTTGGGACAAAAGCAGACCCATGCGGTTCCAGGACGCTTGCAAGGCCATGGTCGAGAAAGTCACCAGCCAGATCGGTATCAAGCATGACAGCCATATCCTTGGTAAGCTGCCCTTTCCCGTTCAGCCGTCAAACCCCTGATCCCCATATACCTTCCATTTGTCAGTGAGTCTGAGAGAAGAGCAAATGTTAAACCGTTGTCTCATGTGTCAGATAGACGTCGGCTTCGGGTGTGGAGACCAGGACGTATACATGGCACAACTGTATCAGCCAGCCCAGATTACAGGCATCACAATTGAACCCATTCAACACCACGCAGCACAGGAACTGGTTCAACGCACAAGCACTCCAGGAACCAACATCCAGCTCTACGTGGCCGATGCCTCCAAACTACCCGAGTTCTTGGAATCAACCCCATCTGTCTTTAATGCTACGACAGGTCACCACTTCACTCATGTGATCTCAATTGACTCGGCCTATCATTACAACACCCGCGCAGAGTTTTTGAAGAACGCAGCCATGGTCCTAGCGCCGGGAACCGGACGTCTGGCAATGGCGGACATGATTCTGGCAAAGCCCGCCCCAACCTCTGGATTGGGTCGAAAGATTTTTGAGATGGTATTCAGTGCAATGGAGGTCCCTGCAGTTAACATGAAGATGATGGACGAGTACAAGCAGGATCTGATCGATGCAGGGTTCGTCGATATTGAGATCGAATGCATTGAGGAAAGAGTGTTCTCGGGACTGGCAGAGTATATTGAGAGTCAGACTGGGAGATTAGGGGGACTGGTGAAGCCAGGCGTTAATTGGACATATTGGACACTTTGTAAAGGGTTGTGGTGGTTAGATAGATCTAAATGGTTGCATTTTGTTATTGTCAAAGCCCGAAATGGGAGACTAGAATAGTATGTAATAATGGCAAGTTTCGTATTCCACCAATCTTTATGGAGTATCGACTGTGTGTCCGATGTCCTGCCAAACCTTCCTGGCCTCCATTGCCTTGTCCTCCTTGACCAGGATATAATCCGTATCGTAAGTGCTGACGACAAACACCGAGATCTTGTGCTCTGCCAATGCGCCGGAGAGGTTGGCCATGATACCAACTTCACTGAAATCGAGAGGCCCACAGACCTTGAAGCAGCGCCAGCCGGGCGAGATCTTGTGCTCGCCATTCGGGACCAATTGGTTCTCTTCGGTGTCTCCATAGTTGTGGGAGATGACAAGGGATATCTCCTCGTCAGTCTTGGTGATGTTATACCATTCCTTGTTGTCAATTAGAGGCAGGTAGACCGAGGCGGGGGTTGAGGGAGGGAGACGATGGATCGTGTAAGGGTAGCCATCGAGGACAAGGTTAAGTTGCATGACCATATTGAAGATATGTAATTCCTTTGGTTGTTTGTGTGATAGAAAGTGAGGAGCAGTATAGGAATGGGCACGGTCTTATATAGGGAACGGACCACTGAGTTCGACAGAAAGGAAAAGAAGGGAATGGAGAAACCTTAAAAGAAACCGTTTTTTTATTCTCCGGGGAGCAGGTGGTGGGGGAACAAGCAGACGTCTTTCCATCTGGAACTGGCCAAATTGCAGAACTATCCTCACATTCAAGTTCTCCACTTTTTCTATGCCGCAGTCTCGACCTTGCGAAGATCCACCTCGAGGTGGGGCTGCAGAGGCGTGTTCTCGGTTGCCATCGAGAACTTGTACGAGAACGTCTTATTGACTGGATCAACCACCCATGTCCTATCAGATGCGTATGCAAAAAGTGTTACGCGAGAACATGAGAGACATATTGTATCAACCAAGAACAAGAAGAATAAAACGCCACTAACCTCGTGAACTGGGTGACATGGGGTGGCTACGTTGAATCAGAAAGGAAACCAAGAGTATTGCGGGTTAGAAGCGACCCTTTGTGGAGCGACTGCGCAGTTCCGAATGCATTTTTTTTCCCACCTTGGCGCTTGGAGATCGGACAACACCAGTCGTAGTCCAGTCAACAGTCGTTCCGTCAATCTTGCCAACCTCCACGCTCGCAACGCCTAGTCACAAAACAGAAGGAAAGATACATGTCCTTGCTGGCATTAGAACCAATGGAACGCCTTTCCTTCTTTTATATGCCCTTGTTTTATGCAACAAGGTGTATAGGAAAGGATATGTGTACCTGTAGGTTGACTCAGAATGAGTTCGCACTTCTCATTCGACCATCCAGGTAGACGAATAAACCCGCTTTCCGCGTGGAGAGGTGGTCCAGGCACCAACTGCGCCTCGCCCTCCGCCCCCTGTTGGATGGCGCGTCTTGTCTTTTGAGTGTACGCGACCACAGGGCGACCGGCAGGGTCCTTCACAAACGTCACCTCTTCAAAAAAGTCGAACGAGGGGATCGTTGGGTAGAAGCCTCTGCCCTTTCCGGCCCAGGTGCCGATCAGGAATTCGAGTGGGTGGGGTTTGTTGAGCGTGGACATAGTCGCTGTTGCAGCTGTTATTATTGTTGCTGTAGGTGTTGTGGCAGCTGCAGTTGCAGGTCGCGGTCGTGGTGATGGCGGTGACGCTGAGTGGTGAAGTTCGTGGAATGAAGATCCAATGAAGCGAGATGGGATTCGACTCGGAAATGAATGCCGAAGTAGGTTTAACAACGACATTTTTTCGTGTGCGTGTGTGTGTGAGAGAAAAACAAATCGAAGGCGAAACATGTATAAAAAGCTCCCTTTCGCAGGTCCGTGCATCACGCGTTTTCGTCTTTTCGTTCTTTCTTCGCGAAGAGCATGGTTGTCAGTGCACCGGATTAGAGTCACAAAAACTGGATATGGTTTATTGGTAAGAGTGTCATGGCTACGAAGATGAGTCTGGCATAAGAGACTGGATCGTAAAACACGGTTTAGGCATATTATCGTCAGTCAAGCCGAGGTCGACTGGTGTGGGCGGAGCGAAAGGATCAGGAAACTCGTACAGACTGGAAAGCATACCGACCTAGAGATTAGAGCTTGTCGTCCACACCTAAGCTGCGAGATCGACTAGGTTGGGCGCGAGCTCATCTAGGTCACCTGAAGATCCCTTGGACTACAGAGCAAGATCATCACGACGCTGAAACTGCTGCGGGTTGATAGCAAAGGGTCCGACATTGCCGACGAGCTTCACTCCTTCACGAGATTTAGTTTCGATACGTACGTAATAATCGTTCGTTTTCTCGACAGTCTTGGCTTTCATGTACTGGTCTACAGGGATGTTCCAGGTATATTGGGTCTCGCTCTCATTGATCTTTGATACATAGGAAGCCAGTTATCAGTAGAGAACAAATGGCCCCATATAAATCATGCCAGACAGTGTATCTGCTTACCCCATCAGCAAGGACTTCGTGGTAGTCATATCGAAGGCTTCCTCCTTGGATGTCCGGGTTATTATACAAATGGATTGTCCAAGGACCTGCGGCAGTAGCGCCCTTGCACTGCTCAGTTCCGTAGGCCATGCGCACAAAGTATCCAGGACTATACGAAGCACCTGGGGCAGGGTTGAGAATCTGAACGCAATTGACCTCATCGCTTTGCCATTTCTGACGAGGATTGAAGGATCGCTCAGTGATGCGCGCCGTAGGTGCTGCGAAGGTTGAAGTCGATCCAAAGAGGAGGCAGAGCAAGCCCAGCGCGGGTGTGATGGTAAGCATTTTTTATTGCTGATGATGCTGGCTTTCCTTGTGGTTTGTTGTAATCTGTCGAGACGATAAAAGCTGATGCGATACTGCAGCTTCAAAGGCAGGATCGGGTAGCGGAGGTAAAGGGAGCGTTGGAAGATGAAGGGACATAAAAAAGTAACGTTAGTTCAGCTGTCTGCTCTTTTATACGACATTCCGAAATTCTCTTATCGCATATTGCAGATCCTAACAGGTCCACACTGGTTCAAACGGTCCAGATAGACAGTGAGATGACGCTGTATCTAACAAAAGACGGCGAGGATGGATCAGATGGACTCCGATTAAAGAGCGCAAAAAGAGAATCAGGATTCTATTGTATGCCTAATGGCTAGGAAGAGTGGAGAAGTAGCGGTGCCAGCTCGTTTGGTGGTTTAGCGTAGATGCAGTGACCATGGCATACGGGCAAGAATCGCGTCGCGTCTGTGGCCACAGTGGCTTTGCAACGCGACGCTCGGCCACAGGGGAGTGTGTGACGGCGCACTCTGCCCAAAGGTGGCAAAGGAAAGTCTTGTGGGCAAGAAGACACTAGACAGCGACCTACTCGACATCGCACTGCGCCTTGTTTCCCCTCGACTCGTCATTCACTTTTTATTATTGTCCATTATTGTCCCGTTCGACCCGTGCTTGGAGTGCTGACAAGGACATTCTTCATTCCACATCTCAGCCTTGCATTCAACAAACCGACCAGCAAAGGGCAGAAATACAACAAAAGTAAGCGTAACGCGTCTACATCGGCACAAGGAACCACGAATCGCCCCAGCCTGTTACATGGACCCTCGCCTCTCTCCCGACCATACTATCCTAACGCCTAATTCTGGAATGATGGACACCTTCTCCGACAACCACGGTCAAAGCGACAATGCCATGGACAGCGAAATGTACACCGACCAACCTTCCGCAGGAACGCCATCCTCGCTTTCTAATGCCACCATGACTGCGGACGGTGGCAATACTACCTCAGACAACAACGGCAACTCAAAGAGGAAGCGATTTGTTAAGCTTGTCGAGGTCGATGCCCCCAATAACTTGGACCTGGATGCCTACATTGCCAATTACAAAGGTAAGATATTATATATCTGTGGGGCGTAGTTGTCGCCGTAAAGCCGTCGTCTATGGATTTTGAGCCCCAGGTCGTGAAAGTGATATCTCATACTAACCCTGCCAATATTATATCGCGCCTCAACCGAGCAGGACACACAAAGGTCAACCGCCTAGAGTTTATTGCGGATCGTTGCCCATCGCTTCAGATCGATGCCTTGAAACTCGCAATCACAGAGCTCAAAAACACATCCACGCTCAATATCTCGCGGTACGTGAGCCTGGTCAAGAAGTTGAACGAGGCCATCAAGTTTGGAGCACCCGGCAGCGGAAACGTGAGCAGCGATTTGCTGAATGTGGACAAAGCATGGGCAGACAGTCAGCTGCAAAAAGCTAAGCAGCAGACGGACTTGCTGGAAGGCGAACTCAAGAACTATAAGAGGAACTCTATCAAGGAGAGTATCCGGGTAAGTGTCAGAGAAGTGTTACTACAGACTCGACCTACTTGAGAAACTTCAGTTAGTTCTAACAAACGGTGCGCCACTCATCTGATATAGATGGGAAACATTGAACTTGGTAATCACTACTACGCCTGTGGAGACTTGACGGCCGCACATCGATCATACTCTCGCACTCGCGACTACTGCACCACCTCGAAGCACCTCATCGAGTTATGCATGAATGTGATCAAGGTATGACTGAACTACGGAACATTTTTTCTGCGTACAGGTGACATTTGTGCAATGTCCGATCACTAACCAGAACTACTCAACCAATAACACCATAGGTTAGCGTCGAGCTCGGTAACTTTCCCCACGTGTTGACATACGTTGTCAAGGCCGAATCGACACCAGAGGTACCACAGGACAAGGAGTTGACAAAAGCGAAGCTCAAGGCAGCGTCCGGCCTCGCCAACATGGACCTGGGCAAATACAGCTCTGCAGCACGCGACTTCCTCTCGATTGGCGAAGAACTTGTGGGTCACCAGTACGGCGATGTGATTTCCGCTAACGATATTGCGGTCTATGGAGGACTTTGCGCTTTGGCTAGTTTCAACCGCGCAGAGCTCAAGCGATTGGTTATCGACAACGTGGGATTCCGTCAGTACCTCGAACTGGAGCCCCATATTCGTGATCTCCTCCAGGGATTCTATAACTCGAACTACACTGTCTGCCTGGATATTATGGACAAGTGGAGGGTAAGCTAAGACTATATGGAACAGAGCTCTTGATTACTTCTGCACCTGGACGCTAACGAATCTTACTCCTTCGCTAGAACGATTACTTGTTGGACCTCCACCTTCATTCCCACATCGAGGCTCTGTACACTAATATTCGCAAGAAGGCTCTTGTGCAGTTTACAAGTCCCTTCTTGACAGTGGACTTGACCAAGATGGCCAAGAGCTTCTCGACCACCGTCCCAGAGCTGGAGAAGGAGTTGGTGTCCTTGATCATTGGCGGACAGATTGAGGCTAGGATTGACTCCCAGCAAAAGATTCTCTGGGCCAAGCAAACAAACAAGCGCTCGGCGATCTTTGAGCGCTCGACAACCATGGGTCAGGAGTATGAGAATGAGGCCAAGGGACTGGTACTCCGCATCCAAATGATTAACGAGGGTCTGATCGTGAAGATGCGGGACTCGGAGAAAGGTCCTGGCGATGCCTCCGAGGCCTATGAGCAGCAGCAGCAATCCCGCAGTGGACGCGGTGGACGAGATATGGCAATGTTTGCGGATACGCGGTCGAATGTCTCTAACTTTTTGAGTACCTTTTCGCGGGATCGTCACCGCGGATAAAGAGAATCAAATGAAGAGTACAGGATGTGAAAGACAGGTAGAAAAGACAGAGGATGGTTGCAGAAGACTCAGGACGGCTTACAGAATGAACTTTACGCAATAAAGAGAGTAAACTGAAGGACTTTGTTTATGGTTCTGCAACTGAATGTATTCCCCCAACTATTTGTGGTGTTTGCCCCTGGGCCCTTTTGATGGTCATTGCAAAGGCGGATTTGATGGGAATCTGGCATCAACAGAGCTTGATTGGAGAGATACCATCCTCTGTAGTCGTGGGAGGAATTCTGGGATGTGTCCCTCGTCGTGTCCGTCACACTCGCAAAAAATTGGTGTTCCTTCGCTTTGTTCGTCACTCGCGCTGTGTCCGTCACACTCGAAGAATGCACTCGCTCCCGGAAGCTCGATTAAGTGTTCTGCAAGCTTAGCTATAGTCTCCTCATTCACGCAATGTTACATAACGTGAGTTGATATTGCCGACTTGGAAACCACACATTACAACTGAGAATGGCGGGAGAACGTTCGATTAGTGCTTTGATTGATACCATCATCCTAATGAAATCAATATACAATAGGTGATATTCTGCATCTGCTTTTTCAGTGTTGCAAGTGTAGCACCTTGCTACTCCACAAAGTCATACAGAGACGGACAATTCTACAGAGCGATGTTTAGTATATTCAATGCGTCCTGCGTGCGTACAGCGCTTTGGCGCATGGGTATTTCGGAATACAGGTCGCGTCGCGTCGCGTTTTTACTTCTATCATCACGTGGCCTTGGAAGAAGGAGCAAAAATGAGCTCGCTTGAAATTCACAACAAATTGTTTTACGAGTGGAGTTTTTTTTTGTGCATTCAAGTCCTCATGGAACTGCATCCACTTCTTGGACATCAGCCAAGATCCTCAGCGATCGAGTCAGTCCTCATAGGGGCAGCGAGCAAAGCTACAAAGGTCTCGACTGTTCCACCCCCAAAGATTAAAGTGTTCAAGGATGCCGTCTACTATTCATACCCTCCACTTGGAATCTCTTTGAACTACGAGCCTTCCAAGCCTCTTGTGCCATCAATATACTCGGCAAAGGATGCAGCGCCACCAGATTCATCGCTTCTGAGCCTTGTGGCAATCCATCTTTATAGAGGACCAACAGACAATTTCGATACATTTCCACTTGCGTTCTCTGTGCCGTGTGGAGCTGGAAACAAAGACGCGGTGGTGATGCTGGTGGAGATGGATATGAATAAGAAGGCGTACGAGGTGGTGCAATTGCTTGGCGAGCCAGAAGAGAAACTGGGTGGCGGAAGGCAAGGAAACTGTTGGATTGGGTTTCAGAAATCAATGGGTCTTGCAATCGACTTTGCGGGGTCCAACTGGGAAGACCGGGATATGGTGATTTCGAGCCTGACTCTCACGCAATGCTAGTTCAGATTGTTCTATAGACCAAATAAACGATGATGAAATAGCAAGGGCGCTATTCACGGAATAAAGGAGCAGTGGTTGATGCACTCGCGCGGTGGGCTGTTTGATCCCTTTTCGGTCAAGCCAAGCAGGAACCAGGTGCTGTCAAATTATGACATTGCTGCTCTCACTCCTCGTTCACTCATTACTTCCTCTCCCATTCCTCTCCCATTCCTCTCCCTCTTCCTTGCAACTGGAATTATTCGCTTCCTCACACGCGATGGAGTCCCTCTCAACCAAGCCTAAACCTGCCTCTGTGGTTTCAGCGTTCCTGCGCTCTCGCCGCATTCGTGGACTTGTATTTTTGCTGGCCACTCTCGTTGGACTCTACTACCTGTTTCTGAGCACAACTAGACACCTGTCGCCAACGCAGGGTGATCTGGATCTGAATGGAGAGGGCGAACCCATGGATATTACACATGATACACCTCAGCAAGGAGGGCGTAAGTCGTTTGAAAGATCACATATGCTCTTTGATATCGTGAAAGCGTAATTAATCCTTCTTTGGTCGTGCTCTGTGTCCGTGGCACACTGCATTTTTTCCTTTTCTGCGCAAAAAAAAGGCGCCATGAAAAACCCGCCAATTGTTGCACTTGAGAAGCGGATCCAGCATTTGATCGATACCAACAATGTCATGGTCTTTTCAAAGACATATTGCCCGTAAGTTTAGATAAATGATTAGAAGCACAATTTTTTTGATTTGTTTGCAGGGTCCTAACAAAGCGAATGCTTTCTAGATACTCTGCCGCTGCCAAGAAGCTTCTCCGTAGTTATACGAATGATATCGAGGTCTTGGAGGTGGATCTTGAAGGTTGGTTGGTTAGGTCCTCAATGGAGCTGTTTGCTATTGAAAAATACCTTTTGGCTCCCTCGCCCCCTTGTTGACTACTGACTCCTGGACCTGCCATTGCTTTCCGCTACTACTAGATCAAAGCGCGGATATCAAGAAGGTGTTGACTAAGATCTCGCATGGACACTCAACTTTCCCGTCCATATTTTTCAACGGCGAGTCGATCGGGGGTCGAGATAATCTGCAGGCATTGGACAATAACGGGGAGCTTAAGCCGCGGCTTGAGTCACTTGGTGTGTCGATGCTGTAGTAGATGCGTCTGTCGCTGATGAGCGTGTTGGGCGATGTAGATGTCCCACAGCCGTATTAATATATTTATTGATATCACTTATCACAAAGTATTAAGGAACGAAATGAGCTATCCGGCAACATCGACCATGAGTTTAGCGGCAAAAGCTGCTGCCCTCGGATTCATGATGACCCAGGGTGAAATAAAGTTGAAGACACTCGGTGACTGCTCGGATGCAATCTGACTCGGCGGCAATCTTCCAAAATAAAAGCGGGCTTTTTTTCGGGAAATAACCTGCCACTCCTCACGCCCTTTCGCGTTCGCATTCGCATTCATTCCGCGTCGTCATTGCATTCTAAACACCTCTAGTACCCTCTTTACCTAGCAGACTTACACCCTTTACTGCTCCTTTGATACGTCCACAATGCTCAAATCCTTGATCCGCCTTTCTACCGTCGCAAGCGCGCAGGCACCAACCGTGTCCGTTTCAGTCTCTGCACCCCTCGCCCGATCCTTCCATGCTTCAGCCAGGGACTACAGTCATCAGAAGACGTACTCAACTGCTGATGTGCCTGGAGTGTCAGGAGTACCTCACCTCCTGACTGATAACGATCTCTCGCCAAAGCAACTCTCGGATATCATTCAGAGCGCATGTCAATTCAAACACCAGGCCAACCTGGGAAAACCCAGTGGTGCACCATTGGCAGGCAAGACAATGGCGCTCATGTTCTCGAAGCGATCAACTCGCACTCGCGTTGCTACCGAGACTGCAGTCGCGTATTTGGGTAATTTAGCGACACGCCGTTGAAACGCCGTCTTCATGTTCACTGCATACCAATTCGGTGCATTTCATATGCAGGTCCATTGAAACGTGCTTCTCTGGTGTTTTATCTTTAGGTGGGCATGCCATGTTCTTGGGCTCACAGGATATTCAGCTGGGCGTGAACGAATCGCTTTTGGATACCAGCAAAGTGGTGTCGAGCATGGTGGATGGCATCATGGCTCGTGTTGGGGCACATTCAGAGATCGAGGTATGGTAATCTTCCGGAGTTGTAATTCGATTCAGCCGACAAAAAGTCACGAAGATCTAACATAGCCATGCTCTTTCTGAACCGGCAGACGCTAGCAAAGTATTCGACAGTCCCCATCATCAACGCACTTTCAGATCTCTACCACCCAACTCAAATCCTTGCAGATTTGATGACGCTGCATGAGCTGTACACGCCCAAGGGATCTGAGCCTCACACCACGTCGCCCACCACAACATTGAAGAATCTGCGATTGGCCTGGGTGGGCGATGGTAACAATATCTTGCACTCATTGATGCTGCAATTGCCCAAGGTCGGCATGCACATCACCATGGCAACACCCAAGGGCTACGAACCCAATGCCGAGATTTTGAAGCAGGCACAAAAGATCGCAAAGGAGGCTGGTACTGAAGTCGGAGTGTTCCATGATCCCAAGGAGGCTCTTCGTGGAGCAGATGTCGTGGTCACTGACACATGGTAACATCTTGTTCCTCCTTGAGTTGGACAACTAGAGGAAGAATAGAATGTCTGCCGTGTATCGTTACTGACAAGTCTTCTCTCATTTTTATTTCGACATTCACCAAATGAAAATCTTAGGATCAGTATGGGCCAAGAAGAAGAAAAGAAGCAGAGGATTAAGGCATTCGCGGGATATCAGCTGACGACAGATCTGATCAATGAAAGTGGGGCCCAGCCAAACTGGAAGTTCCTGCACTGCCTGCCTCGCAAGCAAGAGGAGGTCACAGACGACGTGTTTTACTCGCCTCGTTCTCATGTCTTCCAGGAAGCTGAGAACCGCAAATGGACAATTCTAGCCTGCATCAATCAGCTCTTGGTCAAGAAAGGCTTTTAAGTAGAGTAAGGAAGAGATGACAGCACTGACGAGCCCGGCATGGGAACATGCGGTTGGGGTGGCAGAACTGACAGCATAATAAAATAAGTTGAAATTGCAAATTGGCACAGACCCATCCCCATTCGCCCAGTGACTCTGTGACACGAAGAACAGCTTCCCGTGGGAAGCAAGAACGGTCGTCATGGATTGCCTTGGATGCCTCTTTCGCTCCCTCCTGTCCATCTGTGGGCTTGCTGTTTGCTTCTACACGTGTAAAATAAAAGCCATTTTTGTCTCACTTGTTGCTCTTCACTTTCTTTCATTCTAACATTCGGCTCATTCCTTGCTGTCACTCATTCTATTCCTCTCACATTCATCCCACCGACAGCCATGCAGGACAACAACCCCACAGCAGACTCGAGCCACTCGTTGGGGGACACTGCCCCTCAGATATCGGAGTACTCCGATATCAATACCAGCCAACCCATGTCCTTGGCCGAAGAAACATCATTGGAGAAACGGGCGGAGGAAGATGAGAACGAGAACGAACAACTCTCTTCAAAGTCACTGACCGACATGCCCGTCGAGGTGCTCATGGAAATTTCGTTACAGCTTCCTTGCCGAGCATTTGCTCGCTTCCTTCAGACTAACCGCTATATCCACGACACTATCAACACGCATTATATTTGGCACAGGCGATTCACAATCCGATTCGGTCAAACGATTTTAAAGTCGAAACTCAACCTCCTTTTACCCAAGGGCAGCTCTGCAGGTCCTAACACGGGTACTTCTTCCTCGAGGGCATCCACAGAGCCGCCTTCACCGGGGTCTCTTCCGGAGAGTAATACGAACAGCGGTATCAGCGGCAACATCAGCAGCCATACACTGAACAGAGACACGCCTTCTTCCCAAGGAGGATTAGGTCTTCCTGGTCAATATCATAACCATGAAGATCCCACCTCTTCAACATCGTCACCGCCCCTTCCATCAGTGGCCTCATCGCCCACGCCGAGTGGTGCTTCAACACCTCTCGCAGATGGAGAGAGTGGAGAAGATGGTGGTGGGAATAGGTCGAGCGAAGACGGTGGCAATGGGAATGGTGACGAAGATGAAGATGCCAAGAAACGCGCCAAGGGGAAGGGCCGAAAGATCGATCTCCGCAAGACCACTCAGGCTTCGAAAGAACTTTTGATCGAGCTGTATAAGCAATATTGTAAGAATTGAGCCGACTTTTTTTGTTGTTAATGTTGCTGCAGAATCCCCATCGCTTGCTTGTAACCCAACATAACATGAGGCGCTGGGACTTTGTGTAACTCGCCTTCCTCTTGCATACCCACCCCCCTCCCCTATTCTAAGAGCCCAAAGCACAAGGAAAGAGGTCGTCCAGTTTTCTTAATCATTACGCATTGCCACTATTTCATTTTATTAGCGCGAATGACTCTGCCTGCCGAGGAAATGGCGATCTGTCATATGGACGGCCGGTACTGGGAAATGATCGAGAACAATATTAGCAAGTTTGGAAAACTGGCTCAGCTCCATTCTGTCTGGTGGATGGATATCATTGTTGTATTTTACGGTGTGCCTCCAGGGCGATACAAGGTCCAATGGAGAGTCAAAGCTACAAGCGATGCACCCATCATCAACTCAGAGTTCAAAGCAATCCCCTTTGACAAACATGATGTAAGCTCAGCATCCTGCACGTTACTATACATGCAGACTTTTTTCTTTCTTTTCTTTTTGTCCTTGAGACTTTATTTTGGATATGATTTGCGTACCCCCTATCCTCTTTTTGGCATAGCTCCGTTGTGTGGGGGCCGTTGTTTGATCAAGAAATATTGGGCAGAAGGATTCTCATTATCCCTTTGAGAGGGGCTGAACCAAATAGCTAAAACTAACCCAGCTCTTTCGTTTTTTTTTCGATCCTGTAGGACAATCCAGGAGATCGACCTGATGCCATCTTGTTCAAACCCAGAAATGCACTGGAGTTTATTGAGCAGACGGACTTACGGGTCACAAAGGCAAACATAAAGCCGTTCCGTAGCCTGTTTCAAAAAGACTTCACCATCCTCGAGCTTCCAGGAGAGCTCTTGATTGAAGATGACTACCAAAATGTCTTTCTTCAGATCCGCAACCACGAAGGGTAAGTGGAAATCATACCCGAACATCTCTTTAGGTCCCATAGTGCAATGTTCAATGATAATAATAACTCTTGTGCACTCGAAATGTTATATGTCAGATGGAAATCGGGACTTTTTATCGACTTTGCACGTCTGGTGGATTTGGACGACCCAGACCAGAGCAAGGAGCAGCTTTCATCGCGTGCAGAAGCATCTGGGTCTGCTGTAGAGGAAGAGGTCAACGATGAAGGAGAGGAGTACTACCCATCATCCTCCTTGGTTGGCCTACCCTGGCTCCAGAATGCCCTAGGAATCAATCCAGATATTACAATCAGTCCGCTTACGTACAGATCGAGAGCCTCCCGTCAGTATAATCCTGTGGATAGCTCCGTTCAGCTGGATGTAGGTGCCAGAACACCCCCAACGTTAGCATCTGGATCAGGGACAACCTCGACGTCTGGATCTACAGCAACATCAACACAACCGAGGCTCTCTTCGACACAGGGTGGTAGAAGCCAGATGGACGCTAATGGTCGACCCATGGAGGAACCTGACACTTGGTACAAAATATATGCTTTCCTATTCCTATATTGCGTATACGTCTTTTGGACGCAGTAAATGAGGAACACGGAAAGATCCACTCAATCTAATGCATATGCTTTTCCTCCCTGGTCTTTTTGTTCTTTCTCATACACTGTGCACGCTCCAACAAACTGTCACCGCAACCTCGCATACCCATTTCTTTTTTGTCTGCCAGTGGAATCCTCTAAAGCTCTAAAGCGTGTGGCACCACCTACATGTATATATTAGCTCCGTAACCTTCAGTAAAGTCTTTGAACCAGAGCGCTATTGCGCCCAATGGTAGGATTAGTAAACATTCAAAGAGCAGCAGTCACAGAGGCAGCTTTTTCTTTTCTTTTTTTTTGCGAGTTCTTGCTTTCTTTGCTCATTCAGGCTAAAACCACATCGCCTCTCCGGAATCAGTCGCAATGGACAAGAAAACCAGCAAAAGCAGTAGCAGCAGGAACGCCCATTCTGAGGACAAAGTCGCTGAGGGTCTCAAGAACTTGAACCTTGGTGGTAGTATCCCTACTCAGAAAGGTGGCTCCAGTCATCACAACAGCAATATCAACAGTAACAAGAATGCCAAAAAATCGAAGAAGAGTAACGTCAATGGAACATCGACAGGGTCATCGACGTCCTCCTCGACGCCTGCACCACCGAAGAAAAAATCGGGTCCTATCCTGTTGGGTATGCCGGATGCGCCTATGGAGAGCCAAGACGACACAGATCCATATGTGACCAAAATTGGGGGCGTTCCTGTAAGATCATCAACCACTGTGGCCCTTGACCCTTGACCCTGTCCTCCTTAATTACTTTACCTTCCGCGACGAGCAACCATTGACTTTGTGGTTGTTACTGGCGACCTGTCATTTCCCCTAAACGCGATTAGTTGTGGCTGGAACACGATCTTCCTGCACCTTCCAAGTATGGTGTGTGCGAGGCATGTGGCAAAAACATGTATCTTCTCTTACAGGCATATGTGCCTCTCGAGAAGTCGCCATACGACCGCGTGGTCTATATTTGGGCTTGCAATCAACGTCTTTGCATGCGCAAGAAGGGCAGGTAAAGACACGGTGGACGTTTTGAGGACACCTCCGTATTCAGGAGGACATTTCCATGAGCTGACATAATTTATTTTGCCTGTTGGATAGCTTCCGCGTCGTTCGTGCGCTCAAGTTGAACCCAGAGTATGCACAAAAATTGGAGAAGAAGCCTAAAGCAGCGGCAGCAGCAGCGCCGGTAGTAGCATCAGCCCCGAAGCCAGCACTTGGGGCATCTGCAGTTAATGTAAGCAAGGACCGAAGGGCAGCCGTTTACTCGGGAGTATTACTAGTAGTAATTAACGTCCACCCTTTTTGGTTTCGATCTATAGCCATTTGCTGCTCCAGGAGCTTTCGACATGGGCAACACACTCTTTGGTGGCGCTGGATCAGGATTTAACAACCCATTTGCGCCTGTACGTAGAATATCCATGAAAACATCTCTTGGAGACAACGGATTTCTATTTGAACTTTGAGTCTTTGTCTGATGCAATCGAAAACTGCTTATTTGTTATTAGCCTGCCAACGCGATGAACCCATTCGCGCCGCCTGCAAGATTTGGTGTAGCATCACCAGTCCCTGCATCAGCTACACCTGCTGCCAAGTCCTTCGCCAGTGTCACATCGTCCAATATCCCTGAGAAGCAAGAGTCCGCTGAGGAGGAAGAGAGTGAAGGTACTGTTCAAAGATTTTTATACCAAATCTTTCAGAGTTGTCCTTCGTCTCTTGTAATTTCCATCTAAACATTAGTTTACTGTGATCTATTTAGAATTGACAGGGTGGCCCGAATCACCACCATCGTTCGAGCCGCACTACCTCTATATCACGGAAGAAGTCCTTGATGACTCTAACGCAGTCAACGATGAGATAGCACAGCGCTACGGCCACTTCCTCGCCCTCGAAGAGGCGGCCAAAAACGATGATGACTCTGCGGACAACAATGGAGCGTCTTGGAGTGGCGAGGCCTATGAGAAGGCAGCTCTCCCTAAGGGCGTAGACAAGGCTTTTCAGAAATTCACAGAGCGTGTCCAAGCTTGGCCAGACCAATGTGTTCGGTACGACTTCCCCGGTATCCCGCTCCTGTTCTCTTATTCTGATAAGACGGCTCAGACGTTATTGCCACCGAATGCCAGCCAGCATTCCAAACATACCACCCCCAGCGCGCACAGGATTCTAAGGTGTCCG
Organism: Dissophora ornata; assembly: GCA_025201705.1. Classification (NCBI taxonomy): domain Eukaryota; kingdom Fungi; phylum Mortierellomycota; class Mortierellomycetes; order Mortierellales; family Mortierellaceae; genus Dissophora; species Dissophora ornata. The sequence goes on from MU616615.1 coordinate 29,115, forward strand.
GCCTGTAAAGGGCCAAGAGGGTTTGAGTTTCAGCTGATGCCGAACCTGCTGTCGTTGTTGGATGTTACCTCGAAAAAGTATTTGTCTGAGGAAGAAAACAAAAGTTTGAAGGAACGGAAGGGTGCTCAGATGTTCGATATTGGCATGGAGTGGGGAACAATCTTGGTGTACAGCTGTGCTGAGGATTGTTTTGGTCGGAAAGTGCAACGCGAGGACGATGATAGAGCAGCCACAAGTCGGAACAAAGTAAAGTACTTTGAAGAGGTAGCACTTGTTCAATTTGAGGATTAAGATACTCGAATAAAACAATACAACATGGATCTCTTTATATAACATGAGTAGAAGACACAAAGTACAAAGCTAGAAAGCCCTAATGAGCAATATTTAAGCGGTGGAGGTGTTGAGTTCCGCTTGTCCAGAGGCCTTGGCCTCTTGCTCCTGCTTCTGCTGTTGGTCCAACAGCTGCTGTTTGGCTTGTGCTTCGGCCTCCTGGATCTGCAGCCTTTGCATCTCATCACCCTTCATTCTCGTCCAGACGTAGTCCTGTGCAATCACACCAACTGCCAGACGAATGCAATCCACCATCCTGTCTTCAACCCACTCGTTCTCTTCATAAGGGATCAACAGCCACTGTGCAGGCATGCTCTGCGAAGAAGACTCAAATTCGAGCTTATGAGTTGGGTCATGTAGGACCAACACGAATGAGACAAATGTATCCTTCTCCATCGCCTTGGTGCCCTCTGCGCCTGCTGTTGCAGCAATCGAAGCATTGTACCCATGACGAGGCACGCGACACGGCTGAATCGCCATAAAGACAGGGCATGTCGACGCATGCGAATTGGAGTTTTTGGCGGCTGCGACATCTGCCTGATGTTTCTCTGGATCATAATGGGTCTTGACCAGATGCTCGATGTTGGCCTTTGCCAACTTGACAGCCTGTTCGTATCCCTCACATGCGTTCAACTGTCGGTCTTCAGGTGGAATATCGTCACCCTGAGTAGAAGTTCCAGCGCCCTGATGGACAACGACATCACCACCATCGGTTTGTTCCATGACCTTGGAGAAGGATCTGTTGACAATGGATTCGATGCCGACATATCCGACCATGTCGTGCGCGAGCCAGATCTCGACCACCTCATGCTCAGCTATTGGTGGAGCGATCACGTCGAGCACGCTGGTCATGGAACTCAATGTGAGCGATTTCAAATCGTTACCTGAGTATAAAAAAGTAAGGAGGTGTATTAGAAGAGATCCACGTGTCGTGTGAACAAAACACGAGATAAAGAACGGGTGCGAACAACCAAAGAACGCGCTGCAAATAATTATAATCAAAACTGAGACTTGGGCTCCATACCAATCTTGCCAATGTTTTCTGCGTTCACAAAGCCCTTCACACGCTCCTCCAAGTTCTTGGTCGCCTGACTCTCCATAGTCGCCTTGACTGAGCTTTGCACAGCAGTCTGGGTTGTCTTTACGGCTTCAGACGCGGTCGACCACAAGCTGCCCAACCACGAAGCTCTCGAATCTACCTGTGGCTGCTGTTGCTGTTGGTGTGCCGGCTGCTGCAAGTATCTAGAAGGCAATGCCGCAGACGTGTCATACAGAGATGTCTTTCCCTGTGAACCGGGAGGCGAAACCTTGGAGTCGGCCGTTGCCCCGGGAGTGGTCACGGTAGAAGCTGAAGCAGACTGAGTGATTTCGTCTAGAAAGTCGAGGACGGATTGTTCATCCTGCTGAGTGCCTGTGGTACCAGATGTTGATGAGGCAGTCCCATCGCGTGAAGAGCCATCAGCAGAAGAAGCAGCGGGGTTTGAGCCAGACGTGGCAGCAGAGGTGGAGGAGGAATCGTCTGCGGGGGCCGTTCCGAGCGAGTCGAGGAATTGGAGAACGTCGTCTTTTGAAGAGGACATTTTTTATATAGACGTGATAGTTTTTTTTTTTTTTATGTTTTTCGTGTTTGGCGGGAAAGCGTTGTTCAGATGGTGAGAAAGGGAAGGGATGAATGATGGAAAGGTGGAATGGGGTCCAACTGACTTCGATACGCCCATGGCCCGCGAGAGTGGCTTGTCACACCCTCCATTCAATTTTTTTTTCGTGTCATAAGGCGAAACAGCCCAGCATTGACCAGTTTCTTGCGCCACCAATTCCTTTGGGGCAGCTTCGAGATTGGCATCGATATTGCTTTAATTGATAGAGATCTATGTATGGCTTTCTCTAGCTAAACATCTTGCTGTAGGCAGCCTTCTCCTTCTTCTTGAAAGCAGCCTGCTTGGAGCTGATCGAGCTCAACAGACTCGTGAACGTAGCATCACCAGGTGCAATCTCCAATCCACGCTGAGCAGTCTTCTTCGCGTCCTCGAATTCGCTGAGTCCAAGATATGCCTGTGCAAGACGATAAGTCACCTTGACATGCCCTGGCTGAAGGTTCAGTGCCTATTCAAATTAATGCAATGCATAAAAATTTCGGTTAGTTCACCTCTATTTCCTCTCTCTCTCGCTCTCTCTGTCTCAACACAGCAGGAAACAATGAAAAGAACATATACCAGCTGGCAAGCCTCTGCAGCCTTTCCATTCTCGTTCAATTTCAAGTACGCGGCAGCCAAGTTGGCCAACAATGCGACCCTCATAGGTCCAGATTCCTGGAGTTGCTCCTCCGTTGCTCCCTCCATGTCCTTCAGCAGATCAGCGCCCTCCTTGTATGCCTGAGCTGCGGGAGCATTCTCACCGCTCTTGAACAAGGCGTTTCCTTGATCCTTCTTCTTCTTGGCAAGAGTCAACTTGGCCGTAGGACTGTCGGCAGACTAAATAATACAATTGTTAGATTGTTAGGTCCCCCACAATTGCCTGTCTAATAAAAGATGCATCCATCTATTCACCCTACATCTAAAACTCACCTCCTGGAATCCGAGCAGCTCGACTTCAAACTTGAGCGTAGAGTTGCCGGGGATCGTTGGTGGGCTTCCGCTTTCACCATAAGCTATTTTGTGATCAATTAACACAGTTATTAGTTGTCTGTAATTTACAACTGACCCATCTCGCGTGGCAACAACCACGCCAAGGTCACATACCGTAGTCTGGAGCGCAGACGAGCTCGGCCAGCTCTCCGATCTTCATGGTCTTGACGCCCTCATCCCATCCCTTGATCACTTGGCCTAAATAGCACACGATGACGATTTCAAGTATTGGTCAGATTGCCTGTGTTGTGGATATGGTGCTTTTATCAATACAATTAAATCAGAGAGACGCAAGTGGAGCTTACCAACGCCAAGATTAAAGGTGAAGGGTGAGCCGCGGTCGCGCGAAGAATCGAACTTGTCGCCGTTGTTAAACAGAGTACCAACGTAGTGGACTACATACGGAGGTGAAGAATGCAAACGACGAGTTAGAAATTGCAATTGACACACTAAATCCCATCCTATATCCTCAAGCTTGAGGCGATGTAGGCTTAATATCTTGGCAGCGAAATTTGATGGTTCTACAACAGTGCGCTATGTTCAGAGTGAGTAGAGCGGTGAGCCATTTCTGTTGACACCCACTTGCCATTGACAGTAGACTTCTTCACGGGAGATTCGCCAGAGCCCTCGCGGAGAATCTTCTTCCAGAGGTGGCCCTCAACGATGGGCAAGTAGTCTTCAGGGATGGTTACGTCGGTCATGTCGAAGGTGGTAGTGCTCTGTAGTTGATGTTTGATGAGAAAGCTGAACCTTTTGTTCGCATTCTCCTTCTCCTTTTTCTGCAGCAAGTGATTTTTCTGGAGTGTTCTTTTTGAAGTGACGGTTTTCCAATTAATCGCGTCGCGCGTTTGACTCTGAAGATCGCGTCGGTTCGAGCAGTCTTCCCGAAAGGGCCCAAAAGACGTCGTAGCGTTATAGAGCCATGAACTCGTTGTAGCTCGAGACACAACAGACACCAGATAACAAAGGGACAACACAACCAAACAATGAGGGTTATGTGGCTAGCCACATTACAGGCGTAGCCACAACGCCGGAGCCTTATCCATCTCGAAATAGATATCCATAATCGACATGGACCAATGGACCAGGATAATACAAGAAGTCGTGCCATTTGATATTTTTCTGTCCATTAATTAAATCGTCGTTATTTGTGAATCCTACTCCGTTGTGTTTCTTCCATCCACAGTTGTGATTCCATGTTCCCTCTCTCCAAAAATGAAGACCAGAAAGTGGACTGAAAAGCTCTTCAAGTCGTCCTCGTCAAAATCCTCGCCGCCCCTGCTACTTTCCACCGCGCCCTCTTCTCTCAGCTCCACGCCCATTACACCATCCTCGTCTCAGCAGAACCTACCACCATCTCCTCCCATCTCTCCGACCTCGCCCATCAAAAAGAAATCACTTTTTGGATTTGGCGGCAGGAATGACTCTGTACAGAGTCTGCTCGGTCTTGCATTCAACTCTACAAACAACGAAACTGAACCACCCAAACACGCTCGATCACACACGCCAGCTATTGGCGGTAAAACTCGGAAACCCAAGACTGACGCTGCAGCCACCTCGGGAGGAGAGGAGGAAGAGAAGATTGAGACAACAACCCTCTATTACCATCCACCCGAGGACGAAGCAGAGTGCGTGCATTTAGACCATGAAGTTAAGAAATTAAATCAACGTGAGACGAAGATCGGCCATCTCGCGAAAGCAAGAGCTTCGGATCAAGATATTCCCCGCTCAGGCATCAATCCCTTGAAAATCCCTCATCTGGACCATGGACCTGGATGTCCTTTTTATTCGCCGGGTTTGCATTCGGGCTCGATTGGTCCTTCGGCTCCATCTGAGTTAAAACGTTTTACTCGGGCGAGATCAGGAAGTGTTCCTTCGATTTCGCCAGTTGCTTTCTATTCGGAACCCCCCAAACCTCGACCACATGAGATCGCGTCGTTGCCACAGCAGTATGTGCAATACCTTCAACAACAGCAGCGATGTGAACAACTGCTGCAGGCCCCGCTATTACCGTCTCCTCCCAAGGACAAGTTTCGACGACACTCCAGTGATGCGATCTTAAAATTAAGAGCCTCCATCGCAAGCATGATTAGATCTGGGTCTCCTATGGCCCTATCTCCGTCTTTTCGGCACGAAGCCTATACTTTAAGAGGACCACTAGCAATGCCTATTGACATCCCTTGTCCTTACAACACGCCGGTGGTCTCGGGCGCTATACAGGTGTATTCCAGTTCTGGTCCACCTTCTATCACTGTAGGGAGACTCAAAGATAAGTCGCTCGTCAACGAGAAGGGCGCAAACAATACTAGAGATCTGAGCTACGAAGAGTTGCTCAAGGCCGTCGATAGTTTGAACGTAACCGTCGAAATGCTCTCCCGCAAGATTGTGACGATGATGAACATGCCCAACACTGCTCCATCCCAACAACGTCGAGGGTCTCTCCGGGACGAAGGATTCTCATCTGGCATCAGCAATTTGAACTCGCCGGCCGGTTTACCGCCTACCCCCGCTACCATAAACCCGCTATCAGCATGGGCGGTTCGATCCAGCCTCAGCAACTCACCTACAATCAGCCTCAGCAACTCACCTACAATCAGCCTCAGCCATTTCTCAGCCTCCGGCTCTCAGCAGCCCTCGGGGACGGACATCACTCTCGTTATTCAGCCTCCACCCACATGGCATGCCGAAAATAGCAGCGAGGCAGCTGTGCTCGGGGACAAGCTGAACAGCATCGAACGAAACAACAACCACAGCACTGTTAGCCGACCCCCTGCAGCACTAACTCCGCCTCCAGGCCAGACCATCAACCGACAGCCCAGCCCGCGCAAGTCGTCGTATTCGCCATCGTCTTCAGCTATGAATTTATTGCCAAAGTCTCAGCCTTTTCAGCCTCCTCCTTGTTCTGCGATTCCACCACCGCCTGTTCTGATAACATCAACGCCGATGGCGCCCCCTCCGCGTGCCCAGTCATTGCCTCGCGTCCGAGCGAACCCGCAGCTAGCTGCGATCGTAAATGAGGGCCACGGTAGCAAATTTCCCTCTGGGAATAATGGGGTCCATCCATTTGCACTTCAGATATCTCAAAAAGATAATTCCGGACAACAGGCGTCAACCGCGTCAGACCGTCGACACAGTTACCATGGGGCCATGGCCACACCCGAGCGGACTGTCAAGCACACTGCCCAACGTTGTCTGTCCAGAGCGTTTACAATTCCTTGCACAAGGTCAATAGTTCCGAAATTATCGATCGTGACAGCAACCCGGCCTCTTGGAAACGTCTATCAACCCAAGCCTTCTGCACATTCTTCAACTCCTCTCTTGACATCGTCTGCCCAGAGTTCTGCTATATTGGACTTGAAAGCGCCTGAGTCGAACTACTGTAATCGTCGCCTACTTGACCCTCATGTCTCTCCTATTCCTCCTCCTCCACGTCCTCTTCGCTCCAGCGAAGACCTCTGTCAGAGCTTAGCGCTGATCGGTGCGCAACTTGCGACGCTCGAGTTTGACTGGCCCCAGTTTTTCACGAGAACGAAGACTGAGAAGCGGAGAAATAGGAACAGAGCAAGTTCTTTGGGCATGACTTCAGCAGAGCGACGACATACGATGAGGATGTGTTTGGGGAATGAGTTACAGGAGATGATGGAACAGTTACAGTCGGACCTGCAGTTGGACTCGCATCAGCAGGAACAAGGGGATGTGCGAAAATACTCACAGCCTCAACAACAGCCACTTCAACAAAAACGGGGTCCATTCCGAGCGCGGTGTGAGACGAATGGGGCAACAATGGCGATGGGCAGTATCGCTGAAGGAGCCGAGTACGTCTACGAGTCGCCACAAGGCCGTGATGTCATCTTGTACACCTCTTCGGAAAAGGGTTCAAATGTGCATTCGACAGGAAACGAGGGTGAAATTTTGAGGCAAGATGTCGGCTCGAACGAGGAAAAGTTGTTACAGGTCTGCGGCGCTCAGACAAAACAGCTGATGAGTGAACTTGAAGAGATAAGGGGCCGGATTTTGCAGTATGAGAGCAAAAAACAAAATAACAATGGTACCATAACTCCATATAATGCCTAATGATAACGTAACGAATCTGTAGCAGCTCATTAAAACAGCAATAAACCTGGCTTAATAATGCAGGAGGCATATCGAGGCACTGCTCGACCCGGGTCCTCGGTCAGGCTATCTTTGTTTTATTTATGCGGTCCGCGCGGTGATCGACAAGGAGGACTGTGTGTTGCCCACGACTGAACGAAATAGCCTAGATCGCTGCAATAGGTTATTGAGGTGGCGAAACGCACCCCTGCAGCGAACAAACAAAACAAGTAAACAAAATATTTCAGTGCAGACCTCCCGTACCAGCGTTTCGGGGAAAACACTGACATCCTTCCTGTCCGAGGATGAAACGCATGATGAAAAGACGCTGTGTCGATATTCCACATGCCAGTATTTACGGCAGTGTATGGTGTTGTAGAGGAGGATAAAGTGGCAGGGTCCAGGGAAAGCGGCGAATGTCGCTTCTTTTCTTTCTCTGTTCCTCGCTTCCATTTACTTTTTGCCTTCCTTCCGTCTTCCCGTCTTCCTCTCTGTCTTCTGCTTTGTTTTTTTTTCTGTCTTGCTTCCCCACTCACCCATCCTCTATCATCTTTTCTCCCATTTGAGTCTTGCCTACAACGGCTGTCATTTCCGATGCCTTATCCCTCTATACACTTCCTTACTGCTACCTTGTTCATCCGCAGCATACTCTCACTCGCAATATGCACCTTGCTGAGCACCTACTCCCACGCACAGTCATTCCAACCCACAACCACCGGGCTTACCAACAATAATTTTATTGAGGGCCAGGCACTGTACATCCAAGGGGGGCGTGTACAGGGAAGCAGCGCTGCTCTTCCGCAAGCATTCAAGATCGACCTCTCTGTGTCTTGGCCAATTAACAACCCCGTATATGTACAACTCCCCAATGGGCCGTCCCTAACAACTGCCACATCAGCTCTCTCTGCGGACAAGAAAAGTTGGTTCTTGATTGGAACCTACAACAGCACCGTTTTCAACTTCCAGGCTTTGACATGGAGCTCTTCGACCGTGAGTAACCCGTACGTTGAAGCCCTCGCATTCGGGACCGCAACCAATCCAGTGTCCGGCCACATTTACACCGGAGTCAACACAGTCGTAAATAGCATCACAGCGTCAGACTTGATGTCTTTTGCTCCAACCGGCTCCAACCTCGGTGTCCTTACGGAAGAGTCATCCTTGAGTGCCCCATACCTTACCCAACATCATATCGCATGGAGTGATGCGGTGCAACGCGTGCTTATTTTCGGAGGTTCCCACACCGCTGGCTTTCCATTCGTGCCACAGGTTTCTCTGACCTTTGATGGTCAACTCTACGATCCAACCACCAAAACCCGGTCCAGTTTTGCGGCGACGGGAGACGTTCCTAGCAATCGGTTTGAGGCCTGTTTCGTGCCAGCATACAATGGAACTAAAATTATATTGTACGGCGGCGCGACCTTCGCTACTCAGCCAGTTTTCCTAAACGATGTTTACATCCTGGATGTAACGAGCGGGGTATGGACTCAAGGTTTGAACGCCGGCGAAGCACGCGGCGGCGTTTCGTGTGCCATTTCTAACGACCAACTCATTATATGGGGAGGGTTTACAAATCAAGGGATGTCCACCCAGACTCTCGTCTATAACATAAAAACCAACGTTTGGACGACAAATTACACGCTGCCAGCTGCCACCACTACCGTCAAGTCCACACCTACTGCCAGCAGCTCCGTCAAAACTCCTGCCACCGGATCAGGGTCCGCGTCATCAAGCCCGTCAAATAATACTCCTCCAACTCAATCGAGTGGCAGTTCACACACTGTCGTCATCCTGGGTGCAACTGTCGGTGCTTTGGTCCTTGTGGTCGTTGCTGGCGCACTTTTATACCGTGCTCGTTCAAGCCGAATTAAGGTTGTCGACTTCAAATTAGAACCAGAGAACTTTTTCAACCAGCGACCAGACAGAAACGACTCCGCCGCCAGTGCCTCAGATCTGCACGAGATGAATAACTTTAAACAACCTCCTACGAGTGACTCCATGCACCAGTCGCTGGTGCAACATCCCTCCCCTATGAATGGTCATCTCCACCAGTCGAATACACAATACTACCCGCCGCCTCCTCAACTTAATCCTGACTCCAGCGTGTACTGGGCGGCAAAATACAAGGACGATTCTGGACTTCGTGGTCCTGCTTCCATTCCAAAAGCGCCCTCTCATATATATCCTAGTCTCCCAGCCCCAGCCATATCTCGAGGTTCCGCGGGTCGTCCGCAAGAAGGAATCTACGGCTCGACACCGGAACCGATGAATCCTCAGAGTTTCCCACCTTCGGACAAGAATTACCAATCGCGAGACCATGGAGGAAGGCATTTATCGCAACATCCTCATGGTGTCTTGCCCTCGAGCGACAAGACTCGTATGCAGCGTATTCCATATGGTGATGGACGTTACTCACTGCACCCTCATGGTTCTCTCGACGGCTCGACGGTGGTTGACGACCCTCTTGATTCATATTTCGAATAATGAACCACGGTCCGTCTGATCTACAAGCATACCATAACACGAACTATATACCCCAACGAAACCTACCACTAGTATCGACTCATTCCTCATATTAATGATAGATAGCATTGAAGAATTGTACAATAATGAAGCTGTAAAATATGTCCACACAATCGACCGTCAGTATGAGTGTTTGCTTCAAAGGAAATGATTATTCGTGAACTTGAAGGGGTTCGCATCTTGTGTGCATGACAGCATGCGTGATAGAGATGGAGTCACCATGTCTTCCCGCGTCTTCAATGCAAAAACATAAAACAATAAAACAACAAGGAGCATCAGGGTGTGGCACGCGGTGTTTTACCGTTCCCGAAAATCTGGGAAATCGCACACACACAACTTTAATTTGGAAAGGCACAAAGAGGCTGTCCAAATTTGATGCAGGGGTCACAAATGTCGCAGAAGTCTTCAACCCCTTTCACCATCTCAAACCGGTGCAGTCAATTTATGAGCATGCAAAGTAAAACATTCCTCTCAGACCATGAATGAGAAATAATGACGGTAGCTACTTTCATTACATCGACAAGTCCACCCACGCCACTGGGCGTTCACAACAAGCAGGAGGCACTATGCGCTGAGTGGCGAATGCTTCTAGAGGGAAGCACGTTATGATCGGCGCCCCTAAAAGGGCTCATAGCAAAATTGGTTTGAAGAACATGTTTCCTCACCTTTCACACCTTTTTTTGTTTTCTTCATTTTTTTTGCGGCACCTTCATTCCTCACATTAACCTTAGCATCTCCATCCATAATCATCATGCCTCGACGCTCTTCAAGATCTACTGGCACTCTCCTCTCTCATATTTCTATCCTCCTTTGGATATCACTCAGCAAAATCGTCTATGCACAATCATTCCAACCATACGTCACATGGGGCTCCTCCAGCGCCTTTGAAGAAGGCCGGGCGATGTATGTTCTAGGAGGGAATCCAGAAATATCAAGAATGGACGCAGGTCCGCAGGCTTTCGTGGTCGATCTCTCCGTTTCTTGGGATGCCAGCAGTCCAGTATTCAAAAGCCTCCCAAATGGGCCTAACGCCTCTATGACGACCGGCGCACTTTCATTCGACGGCCAAGGCTGGTTTTCGTTGGTCAACGGCACCGGCTACCTATACAACATCACTTCTGGTGCCTGGGGCACCCTTCCGACGAGCACCAACTTATCCAGCGGCTCTGGGCTCTCAGCATCAACCGATCCGGATACCGGTATCATCTACATCCCTAATGGATACGTCGGCACCAACAAAATGAGTCGAATGCTCATGGTGAATGTAGTTACTAAAACTATCGACAGCACTGCCATGCACCCAAGCTTGAACACCTCGCAGTTTTATTCGGCATCATGGAGTGCATCTCGGGGGAGCTTACTTTTCTATGAAGGACCAGCCAATGGTCTATACGCCTACAACCCAACCGAGGGATGGAACGATCTTTCTCAATCTGTGAAGGGGGATACTCCCGCACCACGGACCGGCGCATGCTTCGAACCAGCGTACGGAGGCTCAAAAATGATCCTGTTCGGCGGGACCAACTCTACCGGCAACAATACTCTTGACGTTATCTATATCTTAGACGTTGCCACCCTAACTTGGACAAGAGGCCCCGATGCTGGAGTGGCCAATGGGAGGGTGGGGGCTGCTTGTGCAATCTCGAACGATCAATTTATCGCTTGGGGTGGCATCACTTCTGGGCAAGCCAACTCCACTTTTCCTAGCAACGCAATGCTTGTCTTCGACCTCAAAGCAACTGCATGGACAACCAAGTATCATGTTGGATATTCCCTCGCAATGATCATTGGATCGATTGCCGGAGTAATAGTTATTCTGCTTATCATCGGAGGAGCGATTCTCTACCGAACGCGCACAAAACGTGGCGCTATCGCCAACGACATCCCCAAAACTGGGCCTTATCAGCATCCTTCCGAGAGCACGCACAGCCTCACACACACTCCTACCTATGTCAGCAAAGAGAGGCGGAACAATGTCGAAACTTCCTCCACGCACGATTCCATTGCCAGTACGAGCACAAGAGCCTGCAGCAACATCAGCACCAGCTCTAGCGCTAGCACGAAAATTAATATCAGCACACAAATCAACCCCAGCACAAAAACCAACACTAGCACCAACAACAACATTAGAACAAACGCCAGCATCAGCTCCAACACAAGCACCGATACCAGCATAGACAAGAGAACCGTCAATGAGAAACATAACAGTAGGCTCAGTGGGCTATCCACAACGATGCAATTCAGGCCTGTAATGGAATCCATCATGATACAAATCATGGTAGACCACACGCCCCCAACAGAGCAGCAATATGACCTACCCGAGATACATATTGACGATCGCACACTGCGCTTCCCTTCAGTTCCTATTGACATAACTTCCGTCGTGGCTCCAGAGCCCTCAGCATACCCAGCATACCACACGCCATACGCCTACTTTTGACGACATACCCAAATTATTGACATAAATAAAGACATGTATATAATGACATATATTGGGCAGACAGACCCTCCCTTCATTGCTGTGGATAAGAACGAAGTTCTTGTTAAGCCTATAGTTTTTCCCAAGCAAGGACTCGAGCAACCAGGCAATGTCGTATGAATACCTGGAGCGACGGCGCGATCCGTGACCTACTTCATATCAGTTTCACGCAGCCTGCCAATGGAGACTGAGACAGGGAACGAACTTTCTGTACGTTGACCCACAGCGGGCAGGGGATTGTGAGCAACAACTTCAGTGGCGATTCTTAATTTCAAATACATAACGTTCAAATGGTTCGTTGCTGACATCAAACGCCACAGGTGCAGGAGTTACAACGTCGGAAGGGCCTGTTTTAAAACATTAAGAACAATATTGGTGCTGTGCCAAGTTATCTAGGACAAGAGCAAAATGTAAAACAACAAATGCGTACTACGGAGATAACTTTCAAGTGTCGGGATCATCAAAATGCATCTTTTACGCGCTCCAGCTCAGGTTCCGCTTTAAACATCGTGCACAGCCTTGAAGAGAAATGCAAAGTATTTCTGGTGTCAGAAGCAAGCGTCCATATTTCCTGAGCATTGGATAGTTTCAAGAGACAATTTCCTTGTTTTCTTAGTCGTCGACTCGTGCCACGGCCCTCCAGTTGTTTTTACATGTTGCAATACATTCCTCCTAACGTGTTTTAGTCTCCCACAAATAAATATGATGTGCAACGCATGCAGTACATGTACATTATCCGTAGTGGCCTGGTAAGTTATTTTCAAACTCGCATGAGAAACCCAGGAGACCCTCTTGCGGTGCCTCCACAAAAATTCTGGTGCCACCAAACTGGAAACGCAGTTACAACCCCTGAAAGCACATTGTGTTCAACCATTCTTTGAGGAATAGAAAGTGGTCCTCTGACCCATTCGGAGATACTCAGTCCATGCGTTCGAACCGCATTGTGATCAGGAACTTGTTCAGTACATCCCATTCTTACTCCTAATTATGCGGCATTAGGAGCGCTACGGGACTAGAATTGTTTTCTTTGCGGGCGCTTGAAAAGGAGGGAAGGCAAGGCCTTGTGTTACCAGGAGAGCATTGCAGTGTCCAGAGACAAAACAAGGGGTTAATTGGAGTGGCTAACGTTGTCATCGAAGCACAGCACCACCGAGGTATGTTCTTTCCACCGCTGTGTAAAACAAATCTCAATCGAGGTAGGAGTCCAAGAGTTTGTGTGATATTCATAATCTTAATAGCTAACATGGTCCACATGCGGCCTCCAACAGTGTCGGGCCAAAACAGGGGTAGTATATGGCTGCATGTTACCTGCCATCGAACTCTCGGAAACCGTATAAATACTAAATAGGTCCCCAGTTAGCTCCATCTCATCTTCATGCTCTGCAATCAACTTGAAACCCCTTCTCACATCTTCAATTTTTCCTTTTCAACCTTTGCGTTCTTTAACGACAATGACTCGATGCTCCTTCTCCTTCTCTTCTACCTTCCTCCTCTTCTCGCAAGTTGCCACTCTTCTTTTCAGCGCATCCGTCTGTCCCTCGGTCCATGCATCGACTTTTATGCCACTCGTGACAACCGGGGCTTCTAGTGCTTATGTCGAAGATCAAGGGCTTTACATACTGGGCGGCTCTCCAATAGCAGATAGCGGTTTCGCTACACCTCAAGCTGTTATGATGGATCTCTCAGTGTCCTGGAACGCGAGTCAGCCCGTCTTCAAGGCACTCCCAAACGGACCCAACACCTGGTCTATGCCAAGTTCGGTCACTGCCGATGGAAAAAACTGGTTCACGATGACGAACGGCACCGGTTATGTATACAACTTCCAGTCCGCTGCATGGAGTACAGCCTTGCCCCAAAGTGAAAATCTCAATTCCGCTCGCGGACTCTCAGGCGTAACCGACCCCGATACCGGCATCATTTATGTTCCCAATGGATACATTGACACCAACAATAACACTTCTTTGCTGAAAGTGGACTTGGCGGCCAAGACCTTCGATAGTGCCCCAATGTACGGCCATCTGAACTCATCTCATCTCTTTTCCAGTGCCTGGAGCTCGCATCTCAAGAGCATTGTCTTCTTTGTGGAGTCGGAAACTGACATATATACCTACAACACCACCGAGGGATGGGAACTCATGACGCCAACGGGTGATGTTCCCAGTACACGCATTGACAGCTGTCTCGTGTCTGCCTTCGGAGGCACGAAGATGGTCCTGTTTGGTGGTTATTCCGGGACCCAAAACACAAGCCTTAATGATATCTATATCCTAGACGTTGCTGCCATGTCCTGGAAGAGAGGCCCCGATGTTGACATCAGCAACAGGCGCGATTCCTCGTCTTGCGCTTTTTCGAACGGCCAATTCATTGCATGGGGCGGCGTTAATACGGGCGCGGAGCAAGATATCATGGCCAGCAACTCTGCTCTTGTGTTCAGCCTCAACACTACATCATGGACCTCAAGTTATATCGCCTCGTCATCCAGTCCCACGGCGGCTCCATCATCCAGTCCCGCAGCTAACCCGTCATCAAGCTCTGTGGACTCTTCCTCGAGCAAGAAAACTCAGGTCGCAGTTATTGTGGGACCTGTTCTCGGAGCTTTTGTTGTGGCATTCGCCATCGGCGTAGTGATAATTTGTCGTGCTCGTGCCCAGCGGATAAAGGCCGCCAACGAATATAACGAAAGGTTTGCATATCCATCGAACCTTAGCGCATCATCGATCTCTGGGTCAGGACGCTCAAAGGAGTCATTGGTAGCTTGAATATGTATTTTTCTTTCTTCTTTGTACATTTAGTTAGTCCTTTTTCATTGCATTTGCATCATTTCTTTCATTCCAGCATAGTCCTCTACCCATCAGACCCTCATACCTCATATGTAATGACCCCATTTTGAACAACTTAAAAATAAAAATAATGATTGGATAGCAGACCACTGGCATTAGAAGTAGTAAGCCGTGGAGTGTAGTAAGTAGCAATAGGATAATGGAGGAGGGATGTGCGCCCAGTACACAGGCAATCAGAATTACTTGGTGGCGCTAGTAAATTGAAAGAATATATTGAAACGCACAGTCAACGAAGAATATCGATCCAGAGCGCGATTGAAGTTATACAAACCCGTCAACCCATTTTGACACTCGAGCATTGCTGCCAGGATACCTTGAACGACATCGTTATTCGCGTCGGAAACAAATTTCATCAACTGTTCGTTCAAGTCGTTATTGACGATAATCTCGATCTCCATATCGTCATCGAAAAGGCTAATAATTCTGGTCAGAGATTGTCTCATTTTTCCACTTCTCGAGCCGCAGAGGCTATGAGTGCTTTCAACATCCATCTCCTTGAGCTTCGCGTCTTATCTATCCTTGGTTGCGGCGCAAGCCATGTGAAAAAGACCAAAGAACCGTCGGATCCGGCGTCTGTTTGAATCTTCTTGAACCCCCGTGCCTGACAAGTTCATTTACGATAGGTATTCCTTTTTTTTTTTTTTTTTTTTGGCCGGGGTCATATCCTTTCGTCGACCTTCCTCTTTTTCTTAACTCAGTTTCGCTCTTCCAGTCTTCTAGTCCGTCTCTTCTCTCTTATTTCTATATTGTTTAGTATTTTGTCAGCGAGGCGCCTTGGCTAACTGCGTCCTTATTTTCGAGCCTTTGCTCCCCCGATAATAGCAGCATTCTTGCCAGTGGCAGCTCTTCTTTCCATTGACCTTCTAAGTCTTATTATGTATACTCCGATGCGGGCAGTCATAATTTTTATTATCAACAGCAAATACAAAGCCAACTAGCCTTGTGTTTTCAGAAGCCAGCTTCCAGGTGCCATCATTTCCTTTCACAAGTACACTCAATACTCAACTGTCAATGGGGCAGAACCGGTAGCATGCAGTGGCCAGCGGACCTCCAAAGAGAAAAAAGAGCAAGAGAGAGAGGGGTCAAAGAGCGCCGTCAGCTCCACATGTCCGTGGCGTTGCGCGCTGGAAGGATGTCATCAGGCAATGGAGGGATGGCGATATAGAAGATGGGACTAGCTATGCTATTTTACGCTTGGACACCGAAGATGCATAACACGAATTCGTCCATGTTCTCTCAAAGGAAGCTGATCGTCAACGACTACAATTTCTTGACCGGTTGCGACCGCAACATTCAGGATTTTTCTTGACGTCAAGATTGATCCAAGAGTCTATCAAACCTATCTTCTGGCACTTCGTGCAGCATTTGAAAAAGTTGGTATAGAGCAGCGTCGCTTTCAACCTCAGCGTCCTATCTAATATGAGATCTTTGATATCGTGTTCGAACACCTTGATCTACAAGGTTCCGTAGCAAGAAGACAGCTACAACAGGCAGCATTTCTCATCCTGCTCTCAAAACATTCAAGATATCCATTAGAGCAGTGTAACAAAACGTAGTAGCAAGCAAACCCGAGAACAATGAAGGACATATATTAATGACGCTTTAATGTCGGCAGATAGTCAGACTTTCGAATATTGATTTCTAGCTGCTGCTTATGAGCAATACTCCTGAATAGCCCTATCCTCTTCACCGACACCGATTTCTCTCACTCATCGTCATCCAACACATTACGGATCAAATCACGGATATGGCTGCTCTCTGTTCGTCCAGCTTCATCGGTTCGCCAGTCTGACGTCGGGATCGGGGGTAGAATAATGTCCTGTGTCTTCCAGCTGGCTGCGCTCATGGTAGGTGAGAAGGCAGTATCGTAGGCCGAGGAACTGGTGGCCGCATGTTCATCGGAGTACGACCCGATACCTGCACCTACTGCAGAGACAGAGGCCGAGATAGAGGGCGCAGAAAGGTAGGCATGACTTGGAGAACTTCTGGGTGCATAGCTCTCATCGCCGTCCTCTTCATCAAACATCTGCTTCAGTGACATCTGATGGTTCACGGCCGCAGCAGCTGCGACGGCTCCTGCACTTGACGTGGCGCCACCTGCAGCAGCAGCACCACCTAGGCCTCCTGACAGGGATTCTTGACTAGCAGCTGACATCCGGTTCGCGAGTGCGTACTGCTGCTTCAGGGCGTCGCTCGTCGCCGAAGGAACGGGGAATGGCAGCAGGCTGGCTTCAGTATTTCCTCCAATTGCAGCCGCATTGCCGAAGGATTCGTTACTTTGATCGCTGATACGCATGCTGGGCGCTCCATAGTCCGCAATGCCGGCGCCAGAGGTGGCAGCAGCAGCAGCAGCAGCAGCATACGAATAGGATCCGGCCTGGTGCAAGCTTGGCAGGGAGAGATTGTCTGCACTATTACCCATACCCGCACCATACACATAGTCACTCTTCTCAAGTACAGGTCCAAGATCTTCATGATCCAACTGTTCCTCACGTCTTCTCTTGCGTTTTCTGGTCATGACCAATCCAAAGACGATCAAGGCCAGGGCCGCGGCTCCTCCGACAGCACTTAGCGCTGCAACAGGCACGTTCGTGTTTGATTTTTGGGTCTGGTTCTGACCCGATGAAGGCGACAGTCCTGGGAGCTGAGTACTGCTGGGATCTGAACCTGAGGCTGTCGTAACAGAGGCAGTGGCGTTAACAAGAATAAAGGTCGTGACAGAGATCATGGTTGTTTTTCCCGAGATCACAGTAGGCACAACCGTGTATGTGGTGGTATAGACGGGTGAAGCTGTGGTGGTATAGACGGATGTAGCTGTGGTGCCTCCTTGAACAGGTGTAGTTTGAGTTGGGTCAGAGGTAGACTTTGGTGGGACCGTAGTCGTGGCTTGGGGAGGATTGGTGGTTGCCGCGGGCTCGGTTGTGGCAGGTGCTTGCGTGGTTGTTGTTGTTGTTGTTGTTGCTGGTGGTGGAGGCTCTGTGATGGTCATACTTCCGCATGTAGCGGTATAGCCCCAAGGATGGAGCAGATGCAGGAGGTCATAGGCTGTTCCGGTGTACTCGACATATATCTGGTTGCTAGAGCAGGATCCATAGGCACTGCTGGGGATCGTCCAAGAGCCTCCGTTCGAAGTTGCAAACGAGGCGAGCTGACTGCCGCCGCTCGAGCAGCGGACTGTAGCAGTGACAGAGTAAATATCACTGGCCTTTGGCCACCAGCCATTGTCGCCCAAAGACAAGGTGACAGAGTCACCCACTTGATGAGTTCCTGTTGGCGACTGGCAGTTGATTGTGGCCTCTACCATGCCCATGGACAGGCAGGCAATGGTGGCCACTGCCGAGAACAGGCGTGCCGCTGTTGAGGTTGGTGTTTTCTTTTTCGATATGGCGACCATCTTTGTTGATGTAATTAGAGGTAGATATTATGATGAATATGACATGAATAGGGGAACTTGAGAAGCTATTAGGGTTTGTGAAGTTGTCTGCCCGTGTCGATACAGTAAAGAAGGACTGTGAACCGTTTGTTGGGAGAGGAAGGGGAGTCGTGAACCCAGAGGGGAGTGGGAGAGAAGTGACGATGGAGGACGAGGGGAGGAGGGGCGAAAGGGTGCGGGTGGGAGGGACGGACGAAGACGACAAAGGGGGAGAAAAGAGAAGGGTTCCAGAGAGCCAGACAGTTAAAAAGAAATCAGCGAGACGTAATCGTGGAGTAGGAAAGCATACTGGGCGTACTTCTCATATCATGGCTCACCCTGGCTCTCCTGCACGCGCCTCTGTCCAGCAGCTCCGATCGTCCAGATGGTTTAGTGCGCTGTCTAATACTCTTTTCCAGGGGCTGGATCGCTTACACTAGTTGTCAGAAATTCATTCCTCTCCAGTCTCGGGGAGCTCTGATGATTGTTTCGTGCATCCCCGTTCTCGTTTCTTGCATTTTCGATGATACTCTTTTATTACAATACACATGTTGTTTGTTCCTCGGCCATCCCACGTCTCCACTAATCCATGTCACCTCTATTTACTTGTCTGGGGGTTTTTTTTGGCCGTGCCTGTTGTCCCATGTCCAGTTTATTGCACTTTCGCTGCTTTTGTTTTGCATTGCGCGGTTGTTGTTATTATTATTTTTTTTTATTGAGAGCCCTATATTTTCAAGCCCTATCGACTTCAAAAACAATAAAAAACCTTGTATTTGCTCATCTTTATTCACTACACATGTCGTGTGGATGTGGGTGGGGAACAACAACTCATGACTGACAAGTTGCATTTGGTTCCGTGCACAAGAAAAAAGGGCTCTTTGATATGGGCATTTGTCCAGAAGGGTGTGGTTCTGGATCGCAACTGCATCCAGAGAAGGTACATGTACTGTACATACATGTACTGTACATACATGGATGTACTGGGTACAAGAACTGTGCCACAATGTGTATGTGTTGGGTCTTCAGAAAAAGCGCGTGCTTTCGATCGAACCCCGCCCGTTTAATCGTTCGATTAGTCGTTACGTTATTGTTTGGCCTTCACGCGCATGCTACTAGTCTACTTGGTGGTTATTATTAGGTTTAAGAGATCTTGCTTGTAAAGTGAACAAACGGCAATCGCGCACTTGTGGCGGCTCCGTGTTGTATTTTTTACAATACATGAATCATGATGAGTGCTTGAGTAAGTTACATGCTTAATTGCAAGGGGTCGTTGCGCATTTTCGGGTTGATCGAGCTATTAACGAGAGTACCGGAGGACTGATAAAGGTGTCTTTGTAAACAATCGGAGTGTCGCACATGGCTTCCATTTCACTGTGAAGCTCTGGCCGCTTGCCGAGAACTTGTCGTGCCCTTGCAGTAATTCCAAGCAGGGCATGTGCGCTTTTCGCGCATGATCACTCCACGCACAAACATACTAAACTTCATGTATGTATGCTTTGGTTTTCTTTTTTTTTTCCCTGAATGCACATCAAGTGCGACATTATATTGTATACTAGATAGAGGATGTGGCGAAAAAAAAACTACTATGAACTTAAGGTCATATCTTTCATTGGTATATCTTGTGTTGCATCGTCGTCGCCTCTGTGGCCCATCTCGGGCAAAATGACTTGTGGTCCCCGCCGTGCGGATGAAGAGGTTAGCGTCGAGGAGGTATTGGTATTGGGTAGCGATGTCATGCTCGAGCCCGATGTCATCATAGGCATGCCTTGTGCACCTGTTGAAACTGGAGGCGGCGGCGGGAAATAGCCTGGCTGCTGCTGACCCTGGAATGGATCCCGTGGAGTTTGATAAGGTGTTCTATTGTCGCTGTAATATGTTGCGTTTGTAGCAGCAGGACTTGGTCCACCTTGAGCATAGTAAGGGTTATAGTACTCGTCCTCGTTGTTGTAGCCCTGCTGGTGGTTGGCTCCGTATCCCCCTCCTGCACCCTGCTGACCATAGCCATAGCCCTCGTCTGGGTAGTATGCAGCGGTTGGCTGTGGAACCTTCGGTTGAGCCTTGTTCGATGCGTACACAGCTGCACCGCCAGCTGCACCGCCAGCTGCAGCTGTAGCAACCCTTGCGTTTCGGCTATTAGGGCTTGTAGTTCGGGACCCCTCGTCCATCGAGGATACTTTCGCGAACTGGTTGTTGGACTGAGAGGACCATGGCATGATAGCGTCTTGCATACGTCTGATTTTCTGCTTGCGTAAATACAACCACGTTCCGAAAGCGACCAGGAACAGGATCAGGCCCGCTACCTATTTTTCCAGTCATACAATATAAAAGCTGTCCCGTCAGTGTCAAGCCATCAACGTCTATCAGTGAACTATTGTTCTCTACATGAGGACAACCATTTGACTTACAATCGCTACGATAACAATAACATCGGTCTTTGGCTTATTCTGGCCTGCACTGTCTGTTGTTGTCGGCGAGGCCATGCTTGTTGTAGTCGTTGTTGTTGTTGTTGTTCGGGTCGTAGTACTGGTTGGGGCTGTCGTGGATGGCGCCATGGTCGTAGTGGTAGTAGTGATGGTATTGTTCGGCGCAGGCGTGATGATGACGCTGCCGCATCGTACATGATCAAACGAGGTTCTGAGAAGACCGAAGATGCCATCCTTGGCAACACCGCTATATTCTACGTGGAAGGAATTCGCGGCACATGTTCCTGTCGTCCCTCCACCGGTTGTTGCATTTCCAACGCCTGGGACCGTCCAGGAGACGGGGCCGGCAAAATTTGTGATAGCAAGAGTGGCAATCTGCACTCCAGAATCGCAATAGAGAGTCGCTGCCATCGATACGATATCCGCTACTGTTGGGTCGTTTGCGTCTGAAGACCAGCTTAAAGTGAAACTATCTCCAGCTTTGAATGTGCCGTTGCCAGGGGTGACACAGATGATGGTGGCATGGACCGAGGAGAGCCATGTCAGCAAACACCCCACGACGAGGTATAGCAAGGCATTAGAGCGGTGCTTCATTATGGGCGATGGCGATATGTAGGAGGCGGTAGGTTTCTTGACTGGAGTTGACAGTGTCGTTGCTGATGAGCAAATGAAAGACGGGTATCGGGATGGAATGTCGATATTCCACACTTTGTTCCTGGATTCGATAAGCAACCTTGTTTCAGAGTGTCACTTCTGTCAAGATGCGATTGTTGAAGGGAGGAGCGCAGAGGGGAGGAGCGCAGAGGGGAGGAGGTCAAGAGACGAGGAGAAGAGAGGAGAAGAGAGAGGGAAAGGGGGGTACCGAAGGTTCGCCAAGCGATGAGCTCTTCGCGGCTGAGAGCTGGACAGCAGCTGGTCTGTGTCGGCGACAAGGCGGGGAGGGTGGGTTGTGGGGGGTTCCGGGAGGAAATGAACGAACTGGCGAGGTAATGGGAGTGGGCAGTCCTTGATCCTGAATTCTGAATGGCGGCAGGGGAATGAATTCGAGGGATGACGATGATGGTGATGATGGTGGAGGGTGCGGAGTGGAACGAAGGAGCGACTTTGGACCTTCCTTGCAGGTGCTGGGGTGTGATAACCGCTGTTCTGCCGCAACCCACGCGTGTCCCGCTGTAATTTATTTGCACTCGAGTTTCTCGGAAATTGCATTATTTTAATAGTGCTTAGTACTAAAGTTTTTGCTTAGTACATGCGCGGCTCTTCCAATACAAATGGCGCTATGGCCCTTTCTGCGTTTCTCACTCGATGATGCAGGTTATATCTGCCAGAGCAGAGCCACACTTCTTTCCGTTTGTCTACACGAGCCACTAATATCGAAGTTACCGCATTCAGCAAGCATATCGTGAGAGAGTCCAAGCTGGCGCCCCGGCGCTAAAAAGCAAGGAGTAGTATCCATCGCAGGAAGACCCCCACGACCGCGCTCTCAACTGAGGTACCTCGTATCTCTGAAAAAATGCATGAACAAACATCGCGCAACGTCGCTGCCCGCGGAAGGCGACTGCCGTACCTGCGTATAACTATCCGAATTAGAGGTTAGGCTTCATCCGATCGTGGCATTTTATTAAAGTAATATAAGTGTCGATCAATTAGAAGCATCCTCGCCCTGTCTGCTACTCTAAATCCCACGGCTCTTCCTCTGCGATGCTCTGTCATTCGTCAGAGATTATGGTATTTGAGGAATCAGAGGTGAACAGGCCACTGGTGACACACTCTCTGATGAGTCCCAATGCACTGTTAGTGAATGGGAATAAACATATCCTGAGCATCGGATGCAGGAGAGGAGTCAGACGCAGGCAGAGATACGAGTTCAGACTTGTATGATGTTGGAAAAAAGACTGCAAAACACCTGGTGACGTGGATAAGGCTGGCGAGGCAAACGATGCTGCTCATGTGGATACTACCGATGATTGTGGGGAAGAGTGCTCGTTGTACTTGATGGCATTGAGAGACGATGAAGGACACACGAATTCAGGCACTTCAACAGTCCAAGGGTTGACTATTTCTTGCCACGATTGCCCCAGCTACAAGATATACTACGACACCAATGCGATGTTTGACACATCCAGCTCAGGAACAACCGATTTTTAAGGTTGAGACCGATTCATCTCTTGGTTCAACGCCTGTATTTACTTCGCCATCACTCATCACTGCCTTCCGTTCCCTGAATTTTAGAGCAAGGTGTGTGTTAACTCGAGAAAATGGCAGCTTTGAGTTACATGCACCTTAATTTCAAGTCTTTTTATTATTCGTAGCTGTGTAGACGACAATATGTAACGTTCTCAGTCGCTCTTTCACTGGCAACCTCTATTCGTCAATCAGCCTGCTCAGCACCCTGAACACATCCGTAAGGCTGACCACACCCACAGCACAACCGCTATCATTTACCACCCACATGCGATGAGCCTTGGTCGCCTGCAGCTTCGAAAGGGTGTATCCAAAGGTAGACTTGGCATTCACATCTAGGATGGGGTACTGGTCCTATTGTTGCAATAAGGAAGGTAGGGTTTTGTCAATGGAATGCGCAAATGCCAGCAGTTTACAATTAGGCGGCTTTTTCGTCGACTATACCTCTCCACTCTCAACTCCGTGCGATAAACGGATCTTGCATACCAGCTGGAAGCAGCTGATCCACAACCACGAGGTTCTCAAGTTTTTCATGATGTGCTGCAATGTTTCGTTTCACGGAAAAAAAAATAATAAACGTGTGGTTCGTCAGAATTCAGAGCGTAGCACTCCATTAACCATGCCATCCCAGTTGAAAAGCTGCACTTCGCACCTTAATATCCGTCATGCTGATATTGCCCAAAAGCATGCCTTGATCATCAAGAACTGCGAGCGAGGAGACGCCATTTGTGCCTGTCAAACGCAATTCGTTAGCCTTCAGAAAATTGCCAAACAATATTTCTCCGCAAAAGTCATGTCCGCATAGCAAGCGTACTCATGGAAATTAAGGCATCCAAAACTTTTTCTTCTCCGTTAACAGAGAGGACTCTGTTGTTTGTCAGACCGCATTGTTGAAGCTATCATGATCGAAAAGAAGAGGTATCAAACCGTGTTGGTTCATAAGAGTGAGATGACCTGTCAAGAGGAAATATTTCTGTCGTGCTGCTTACACTCTTCTGCATCACAGACTGGAGTTGCGGATATTCGCTCAACTAGACATGTCCAAGTTAAGGAGCTTTCTGTTAAAGGACTTCTCGCCATAATCCATGACAAACGCGTTATACTGTGCAACCTCGGCACAAACATACGTGGCGCATCAAGTAGTCCAGAGTCGAGGATTGGGACAAAATTCCTTTCATGTTTCCTTCCGCATCCATGACAGCCACTAGAAACGGACAGTGTTATTTGTAAAAGTTAACAAAGCTTTTCTGTTTCATTCGAGCGATCAGACGCAAAGGCCGTTCTCTTTAGTCGCGCCATACCTCGATGAATTCCTGTTCCAAAGTCATGGACTACGCCTCCCAGCCTTGTCTCTGGCAACACTGTACAGAATGGGTCTTTGCCTGATAAATCTGCAGTTCCAAATCGGACAGGTTGCAAAAAAAGAGGATTTCTTGTTATTACCTTTCTACAATCAATGCAGCTACTGTGCGCCAATAAATCCCCGTCAACAATAGACACCGCATGGCCAAGCGACAGTATAAGGCCACTTGAGAACAACGGGAAAGCAGAAATAAAGAGGAATTACCACCTACCGGAAGCTAACTTCACAGGTACATTCTGGCTCCTGCTTGTCCGTTGGATCAAGTCGCGCATCTCCATTGTTTGGTCCTCAAGTGGAACCTCCATCTTCTTCAGCAGCAGCAGGATATAAGTCATCAGGTCGCCATAGTCGAACATGCCGACATACATGCTCCTGGAACTGTCATAAACAGGAGCGGAAGTGATTCCATTCTTCAGCAGCACCTGATCCAACGAAAGACAACGAAAGTTAGCACCTTTGTCTACCCGCCGAGACTCATGGCGGAGCTTCCATAGTAAAGGACATAATGCAGCATTGTCACCGCGTGGCCCTCTTTGCGCGTATCACATTCCCGCCTTGCGAACGTTCATGACTCATGAGCAACGAGGATTTGTCAGACCGAGATACAGTGAGTTGTTGTGGTTTACCTCACAGGCGTCTTCCACCGTGGCATCGGCATCACTATTGGAGTCAATCAGAGGACTTGCGATGAGTTTCCTGAAATGATGCGAAGCGATGCTGAGAATGGCGGTGACTTTTTGGTGAGAATGACATACATTGTGACGAGAATCTGCTTTTCGATGAGGGTGCCAGCTTTGACCATGGTCCAGTCATGCGTGGCGGTGGTTAGGCCCTCCCGATGCTGACGTTGATTCGGAAGTACTCTGTCGCTGTTCATTGGCGAATGAAGCAAAAGAAATTATGGCGGGATGTGTTGAAGCGAGAAAGAGAGAGCAAGGGAGCGGAGGAGTAATGACCAAATGAAGGAAGTTTCGTAATGGACAGAGGTTAGCCCAAGAAAGAGCAGGCTCTCGAAGTGCATGTCTGCGAACGGCACTGTGTCCTCGTCCAACCACTGGATGGAGCCTGTCTTGGAGTGATGCTTGCACAGTTGATTATAGCCCTGGCTTGACAGCTGCTATGAGCATCCTTGCCACGCGTCACGCTCGGCTGTGTTAGACCTGTCGACTGCAAGTGCATGATGTATGCAGGCAATGCTGCTAACACGCTATTCCCGAGAGTCACACTTCGGTGTGATGAACGGATGCCAGACGTTCATGGAAACACACCCAGCGAGAGTGGCTCCAATGGTGGCTGCGAGGCGGGAGCTGTTGTCCGAATGGTGCTACAGGGCTGGCCACAACGCGGCAGTTCAGATCGCCACCAGCAAACCGCATTTCCGGTAAATTGGTGGCAATCAAGCAACAAAAGGCGTGCACCGCGTGGCAACAAAGTTTCATGATAGCAGCGCCGCTGAGAAAGCCCTATCGGAGTAGAGGTGTTCTTCCTCTACACACGACAATGTGCTTGTTCGACACCGCGCATGCAACGTGCGTACGTGCATAGGCCATCGGGGACATTTGGGCGTGACATAAAGTTGACACCCGAAAGCCTCGCGGGGATTGCACCTGTGGAAGTCCACGCTCAAAGTCCCATTTTGGAATCAAACAGCAAGTTATGCAGACGTAAACTCTAGGTTGCAGAATGGCCCCAAAACCAAAGGCAAGTGACCAAAGTAAGAACAAGAGTTCTAAGTAGAGGCGTTCGAAAACAAGGGAAGCTATATATTTCGAAGTTCGTCTGCATCGACCTCCCTCCTAAGAATTTATTCACGAATCGAACTTTCGAGTAAACTCACTCCTCCATGTTTTATACAGCAGACGGACGATATCAGCCATCTTGATTGACCCTTTGTTTTGTCTCAAGAATCAGACTTGATCATGCATCTCGCGCTTTCAATGATGCTCTCCTGGCGACACACGTCCCCGCCTCTTCGTGCACCATGCATAAAATAATTTATTTAGTATGGCCACTGTCGTGTGCCCAATTGCCTCAGCAGTGAGACTCAGTCCTGGAATGCTCGCTTCCAAGAAATTGGGGCACAAAAATGCGCTTCCAGGGGCTGACAATGTGTTTCCAGTTTTTTCGTGGCACCAGAATTTCGAGCACTTCAAGAGCGCTCTCCCCTGGTTTCTTGTACGGGTTTAAACTAAGCAAATATGCATTATGCATCAACGGCCCATGCATAATAATAATCAGCATTGTTGGCATATGTACAGTACATGTGCAGTAACACCTTGTAAAACGCGCCAGGAGGAATGTATTGCGGCATGCAAAGACAGCTTGAAGGCCATGGCGCGAGTGTACTCAGCCAAAGAAACAATGTAAAACAGATGTCTTGCATTCTGGACATGCCAGTGGACTCGTGTCATTGACTTCAGAAAACTCTCCATGTCGACTCGAAACACGAGCTCAGGCGCGTAAAGATGCTTGTCGATGGTGCCGACATCTAAAAGCTAA
>MU616615.1:55890-80410 GCA_025201705.1 Dissophora ornata
AGCTAAAAAAAAAAAAAAAAAGAAGAAAAGGTGTTTCTCCGTAGAACGCATTTGTGTTTTTTCTGTCTTGGTAATTTGGTAATAGCGATTTGCTCCCTATTTTCAGATGTGGAACTTTATTTTGTGTTTAAAACCCATGTTTATCTCCTGCAGCTGTGGCGGGTCTCCAGTGTAATAGATCAGGGGGAACAGTTGAACTGTTGTTGAAGCCGTAAACCCTCAAAAAAAAATTAAAATCGTCATATGCCTCGTGGCTTCTTTATCATTAGTTTTTTTTATACTATTTGCAAATATTTAGAGAGTCAATGGAATGCTGATGCAGGGAATTTAGGATATATGGTGGAAAAATGATGCTTCTATCTGTAATAAATGCTCTTTTGGGTCCCATTAGTCATAATATGACTCTAGAAAGTCATTTGCCGCTGGGCCGCCCGGATTGCCGTGAGGATGCTGTGAGTAATTGTTGTTTGTAGACGGAACAGCCTGCCCCCGCTTCTTCCCATCCTTTGACATGACGGCATGAGGATGAACCGAGGCTCGCTGCGCGCCATAAGTTCCAATTTGCGGACGCCCCGTGGATACAGATCCGCCGTATGTGCTCGGAGGCTTCCGGGTTGAGCCACGAGACATGATCGTGGGCGGGGGACTAGGATAAGCATACGATCGCGCGTCTGGGGCGGAAGTAGGACCGCGGAGTACCGATTCCTCTATATACTTCCCTGCCCAGCGGTGGCTAGAGTCAGGATTAGACTGAGGAGGAGGAGGAGGAGGCGGCGGCGGCGGCGGCGGGTAGTAATGTGTGTGGGACTGGTAATGATTTTCACTCATGGGTGGAGGATTATACTGCATGTGCTGCTGATACAGAGCTTCCTCGGTGAGCGGTTGGTGGTACTGCATGTGCTGTTGATGATACAGAGCCTCCTCGGTAAGCGGCGGGCTGTATTGCATGCGCGGCCGATACCCGACATCACTCGCAGATGGCCGATGCCCAACTTCACTCGCAGGTGGCCGGTGCATGTTTTCACTCGCAAGCGACTGTGTAGGACGTTTCCCATCGTATTGGCTCCACGGGGCGGCAAGGAATTCATCGCCGTGAGCTCTACGGCTGGCAACATTCTTGGGTTCCCAACTGGAATCCTCAATCTTGGAACGATTCCTGCGAGCACGGAATAAGAGCGCGCCTACAAGAGCCGCTACAAGAGCCAAGGCGCCGAGCACGGCCCCTAAGATGACGATAAGGCGTGAACCACCGCCTGATTGATTTCCTGAAAGACTATATGTTGAAGTTCCATTTAATATAGCAGTCGTTGACGCGTCGGTAGTGGTTGTGGTTGTGGTAGTGAAGGTGGTAGTGTTAGTCGGAAGGGCAGTGGTGGTAGTAGTGGTAGTAGTGGTGGTTGTGGTTGGAATGACGGGTGCGGTAAACCCTTTCGTCCATTTGTTGGCTTTCAGGTCGTAAACGAGAGCCGGTGTTAAGAACACCTGACTAGGTGTAAACCCACCCCAGACAATCAATTGATTGTTCGAAACGGCGCAAGCCGAAGCGCCACGCGATTCCACGGCATCCGGGCCACGAGTCCATCTTCTGCTCGGCACATCCAAGATGTAGATGTCGTTAACAAATGGTGTCGAGTTTGCAAATGCCGCGCCTCCATACAGGGCCACTTTGGATCCGTTGTTGAACGGCACAAAGCAGGCTTCGAATCTATTTGGGGGAATGTCCCCAGTCGCGGCAAAAGTGGTCACCGTTCCGGTAGTTGGATCGTAGAGTTGACCATCGAATGTAGGAGAGACGTTGTTCGTGTACGGCGAACCGGCATCGGGAGAGCCGCCAAACATGAGTATGCGTTTCAATTTATCGCTCCACGCAATATGGTATCGGACCATGTAGGGCACATTGGTGTACGCCACACTAACGTTTTGGAGCACAAAACCCGAATTGGAGAACGCCACCAAGCCATTATCTGATTCCCCTATTTGCATTCCAATATACATCAGGCCGGTCTTGGGGTCGGTTGCGCTGCCGTATGTGTTGGGCGGAAGGAAAGCCGTGTTCGGCGTTGAATCCGTCCACTGCATGGAATTGAAGTTGTAGATATAGCTCGTATCATTTCCTGTGATGACCCAGTTTTTCTTGTCCGCAGTGAGAGCAGAACCTGTTGTGACATCTGCGGGACCATTGCTGAGCTGATGGTATGCGGGTTTGCCAATCGGCCAAGAGACTGTGAGGTTGATCATGAAGGTTTGTGTGACGTCTTTGAAATAGTTGGTCTGCGATCCCCCACGCAAGAACATTCCCTTGCCCTCAATGTAGACAGTGTTGGCAAATCCGGTGATGAGGGGATTAAATGCCTGAGCATGGGCATAGATGCTGAGTAAGATGCATAGCGATAGCGAAAATATAAGGTGTGATAGGCTTGGCATTGAGAACGAAAGCTGCCATAGGAAGGAGGTAAAGATGTGACAAAAGGCGTAAAAGGGCAAGTCGTAATGATTGAACGGGATGGGGTAGGATGGAGTGGATGCGTTAGAATGGAGTGGATGCGGTAGAATAGAGTGGATGCGGTAGGATGGAGTGGATGCGGTAGAATGGAGTGGATGCGGTAGGATGGAGTGGATGCGGTAGGATGAAGTGTGCAAACCAGAGAGGAAGAATGGATGAAAAAAATACAAGGACAAAAGCAAGAACAGAAGAGAAAGTAAGGAGAAAGAAGAAAGAAAGTAAGAGAGAAAGAACAGAAAACTTGTTCTTCAACTGGGGGCCACAAGTCTCGACTTATAGATCCTCAGGAATACGGGCCCTCCCCCGTTTTGCGTGGTCTTTGTGTCCTCCCCCTCTGTAAACACTGGCATGCAGAATACTGACACAGCAGCACTGCATTAAGCGTTTCATAATCGAAACGGTGGCACAAATAAAAAATTTAAAATGATGTTTGTTTATTTCTGTCACCTGTAATTGATGGACGCTGGAGAGGGGAGATGTTCGTTCTCGCCACCTTTATCATCTTGCGCTCTGTGGAGTAGAGGTCTCTTCCATCCCTCCATCTGTGACCCCACGAACAGAGAGTCCCACTCCCGTGGTACCTGCTCCGTATTTCATCTCGTTGTCTAGCCACTCTCGCAGAATGCGTTCCACAAGTCTCTGTGTTGTCGGACTTGCTGCCCGCGGTTGTGGCTCCTTCCTCTCTGGTGCAAGTCCTGATCCAGGGTCTAGTTTCGGTTGCTCGACCCAAATAAATTCGCTTCCTTCTTCCTGTGGCGACGATGACAGTTGTTGAACAAGGATATGAAGGTCGTTGGTATAAAAGAATTCAAAGAGACTGGGACTTGTGAAAAGGCTATACGCTATTTTGCTCCTGCCTGGGTGTAATGGGCTTAATTTGACATGTTGAGCACGTATTGCTCGTTAAAGACCAAAATCAGTTTGATTGCGCTTGTAATTCACGAGCTCCGCTTCGTCTGTTCGTGTGCGTTCAGCAAGATCCAAGAGATAGGTTCAGAAATGCCTCGTCCGCCAGTGCTAATCACCCAGAGGAGAGATGTGAAGTAAAATGAGACGCAAGTTACTGCGAACCCACAATTTTTTGATGCCCAAAGAATGCAACATAGAGTTATTGCTGAGGTCGCACTCCTTCAGCTGCGCTATAAGCAGTATGTACCTCGTAAAACGCGCCGGGGAATGTATGCGGCATGCAAAGACAGCCTGAAGGCCATGACGCGAGTGTACACAGTCAAAGAAACAGTGTAAAACAGATGTCTTGCATTCTGGTCATGCCAACGAACTCGTGACACTGACTTCAGAAAACTCTCCATGTCGACTCGAAACACGAGCTCAGGCGCGTAAAGATGCTGTCGATGGTACCAACTTCTAAAAGCTTAAAAAAATGTGTTTCTCCGTAGAACGCATTTGTGTTTTTTCTGTCTTGGTAATTTGGTACAGCGATTTGCTCCCTATTTTCGAGATTTTGAACTTTATTTTCTATATTTTGTGTTTAAAACTCATGTTTATCTCCTGCAGCTGTGGCGGGTCTCCAATAATAGTTCTTGCCCCTGCTTGAGTTTTGTCAATGCATAGTCTATCGTTCCGTGTTGATTGTGGTTGGCTATGGGTGAGACGCGTTATAGTAATAGACCACGGGGGAAACAGTTGATCCGTTGATGAAGCCATGTATCCCACAAACAAAAAGATGTTTCATATGTCTCGCGGCTTCTTTATCATTAGTTTTTTTTATGCTATTTGAAATGCTATGCTGGAATTTAGGATGTATGGTGGAAAATGCCTCTATTTGTAATAAATGATCTTTTAGGTTCCGTTAGTCATAATATGACTCTAGAAAGTCGTTTTCTAGACGGTCCACATTGCTGTGAGGATGTTGTGAGGAATGTTGGCCTGTAAATGGAATAGCTCGCCCCTGCTTCTTCTCATCCTTTGGCATGACGGCATGAGGATGAACTGAGAATCGCTGTGCGCCATAAGTTCCGATTTGCGGACGGCCCTTGCTTCCAGAGCTGCCAGATGTACTCGGGGACTTCAGAGTTGAGCCTTGAGAAACGATCGTGGGCGGGGGACTAGGATAAGCATACGATCGCGCGTCTGGGATGGAAGTAGGACCGCGGAGCACTGACTCGTCTGTATATCTCCCCCGGTAGTGACTTGAGTCAGGATTAGACGGAGGAGAAAGAAGAGGAGGCGGTGGGTAGAACCGCGTGTGGGAATGACCTTGATATTCACTCATGGGCGGAGGGTTATATTGCATGCGCTGCTGATACAATGCTTCCTCGGTAAGCGGTTGGTTGTACTGCATGCGTTGCTGATACCGAGCTTCCTCGGTAAGCGACGGACTGTATAGCATGCGCTGCTGATGTCCGATATCACTCGCAGATGGCCGATGCATGTTTTCACTCGCAAGCGACTGTGTAGGACGCCTCCTCTCGTATTGGCTCCACGGGGCGCGAGCGAAATCGTCGCCGTAAGCGCTACGGCTGGCAACACTCTTGGGTTCCCAACTGGAATCCTCAATCTTGGAACGATTCCTGCGAGCACGGAATAAGAGCGCACCTACAAAAGCCGCTACAAGAGCCAAGGCACCGAGCACGCCCCCTAAGATGACGATAAGGTGCGAGCCACCGCCTGATTGACCTCCTGAAAGATTATATCCGGCCGCTATGGTAGACGTTGATGCGATGGAAGGAGTGGTGGTTGTGGCAATGAAGGTGGTAGTGTTGGTCGGAAGTATCATGGTGGTGGTGGTGGTGGCGGTTGTGGTGGTTGTGGTTGGGATAATTGGCGCGGTATAATTTTCCTTCCATTTGTTGGTTTTCAGGTCGTAAATAAGAGTTGCGACTTTGGGCGGCCCAGTAGATGTAAATCCACCCCAGATAATCAATTGATTATTTGATATGCCGCAAGATATAGCCTCACGCGAGTCCGGGGCATCCGGGCCGCGAGTCCATTTTCCGCTCGACACGTCCAAGAAGTACAAGTCGTTGCGAGTTGTTGTTCCATTATCAAATGACGCGCCTCCAAACAAGATCATTTTGGTTCCATTGTTTAGCGGCTCAAAGCAGCCTTCGAATCGATTAGGAGGAATGTCCCCGGTCGCAGCAAAACTGGTCACAACTGCGTGCACCGGATCGTAGAGTAGACCATCGAATGTAGAAGAGACATTTTTTGTGTATGGCCAAAAGACATAGGGGGAGCCTCCAAACATGAGCACGCGCTTCAGTTTATCGTTCCACGCAATGTGGTATCGGACCATGTAGGGAACATTGGTGTACGCTACGGTAATGGACTGGAGCTCAAAATTCGAAATGCCGAAGGACACTAAACCATTACTCTCTTCCCCGAATGGTACTCCGATATACATCAGGCCGGTGCTGGGGTCGGTTGCGCTGCCGTATGTGTTGGGTGGAACGAAAATCGGGTTTGGGGTTGAATCGGTCCAGAGCATGGTATCGAAGTTGTAGATGTAACTTGAATCGTTTCCTGTGATGATCCAGTTTTTCCGGTCAGCAGAGAGGGTGGAACCTGTTGTTAGCTCTGTAGGGCCATTGCTGAGCTGACGGTACACGGGTTTATTAGCCGGCCAAGAGACTGTGAGGTTGATCATTAGGGTTTGCGAAATAAGTGTTGAGACGTTGGATGCTGATCCTCCACGCAAGTACATTGCTTTGCCATCATCGTAGACGGTGTTGGCAAATCCGGTGAGGATGGGGTCAAATGTCTGAGCGTAGGTGTAGATGCTGAGCAAGGTGCACAGTGATAGCGAGAATATAAGGTGTGATAGACTTGTCATTAGGGGCTAGAGTTGCCGTAGGAAGGAGGTACAGATGTGACAAAAGGCGTAAAATGGCAGGTCGTAATGATAGGACGGGATGGGGTAGGATGGAGTGGATGCGGTAGAATGGAGTGGATGCGGTAGAATGGAGTGGATGCGGTAGAATGGAGTGGATGCGGTAGAATGGAGTGGATGCGGTAGGATGGAGTGTGCAAACCAGAGAGGAATGGATGAAAGAAATACAAGGACAAAGGCAAGAACATAAGAGAAAGCAAGATGAAAGACGAAAGAAAGAAAGAAAGAACAAAAAACTTGTCCTTCCAACTGGGGGCCACAAGTCTCGAATTATAGTTCCTCATTGCCCTATGTAGGAACACAGGAAAACGGCCCTCCCCCGTTTTGCGTGGTCTCTGCCTCCTCCTCTTCTATAAACACTGGCATGCAGAATACCGACACAGCAGCACTGCATTAAACGTTTCATAATCGTACAGGAGTGTGTTGCCTATTCTGTCCCGAAACGGTAGCACAAATATAAAATTCAAAATAATGCGTGTTTATCTCTGTCACCTGTAATTGATGGACGCTGGAGAGGGGAGATAATTTGTTCTCGCCACCTGCATCATCTTGCGCTCTCTAGAATAGAGGCCTCTTCCATCCCTCCATCTGTGACCCCACGAACAGAGAGTCCCACCCCCGTGGTACCTGCTCCGTTCTTCATCTCATTGTCTAGCCACTCTCGCAGAATGCGTTCCACAAGTCTCTGTGTTGTCGGACTTGCTGCCCGCGGTTGTGGCTCCTTCCTCTCTGGTGCAAGCACTGACCCAGGATCTGGTTTCGGTTGCTCGACCCGAATAAATTCGCTTCCTTCTTCCTGTGGTGATGATGACAGTTGTTGATGCAGGGCGTAGTAATGTGCAGCCTCTTTCGCCTCATCCTGCCCTGGAACCTTTAGCGAGCTGGAGCTACTATTAGAGAGCCTGCTTTGTCCCATATAACTCTTTTTCTTCTCAACCTCAAATGACAGCACAGGACTAGAGCATCCACTACGATCTGAGGCCCACCGCGCTAGTGCCGACGAGCTACTGCTACTGCTCAGACGATCTCTGTACGTCACTTTTGCACACAGGGCTCGTTCTTGCTCTAGTAGCTGCTCCTTTCGCTGCTGTTCCTGCAACTGTCGCCGAAGTGTTGAGTCCAGAGCCCCTCCTCCCAGTTCTCGAAGGACACGGACGATTTCTGCGCGCTTGTATGTCGCATGTTTGAGTTGGGTATTGGTCAAAAGGGGTCCCATGACACGCAGGTAAGCATGTCGTAGGGACTCTTCTTCTTCAGGGAGATCCCAGAGCTCGCGAATGACTACGTCAACAAGAACATGAAGGTCGTTGGTATAAAAGAATTCAAAGAGACTGGGACTTGTGAAAAGAAGGTAAAGGAGTTTCAGGATAAGCATCTGGAGGCCTGTTTCCTCTAGAGCAGCAGAATAAAGAGAATATGTGTTAGCATACGATACTCTGTACTAGATTCTTCTCAGATACCGATGGTGACCCGATAGAGCGAAAATTGACGTCTACCTGCACGATTCAGCATAAAAATAAGGCTCTCTCCAAATGTACAGCTAAGTCCTAGTCGATTTGTGAGAACTGTAAGTAGCGGGTTGCCACTACATGCTAGTTTTGCTCCTGCCTGGGTGTAATGGGCTTGATTTGACATGTTGAGCATGTACTGCTCGTTAAAAGCCAAAAGCAGTTTGATTGCGCTGTAATTCAAAAGCTCCGCCTCATCTGTTCGTGTATGTTCAACAAGATCCAAGAGATAGTTCAGAAATGCCTCGTCCGCCAGCGCTAATCACCCAGAGTAGAGATGAGGAGTGAAATGAGACATAAGCTACTGCGAACCCACAGTTTCGATGCCCAAAGAATGCAGCGTAGAGCTGTTACCTAGATCGCACTCCTTTAGCTGCTGAACCCTGCAAATTTCGTACATCATGTTGAGCGCCAGAAGCAGTATTTTTGTTTCTATTGACAAACTGTGTGAGTGCCTCCTACTGACCTCGTTACCCTTGATTAATCCGACGATTGATTCTTTCTTACCTTCCCACCTCAGGATCTGATACTTCAGTTTTGCAACGAACTCACTTTTCAGCATCCAATGATATACCTTTGGATATTCTTTTCCTGCATAGAGTAGTATGTTGTACGTGATCCACATGTCCTTATCCTCGGGGGACTATGTAAAAGAGAAGAGCTGGATCGTCAAGTTCTGACACTGTAGAAAATGCGTAACTACACAGCCACCTACTGACAGCCGCTTTCAATGGTATGCGACTGCGCCCATGCACCTCCTACTCTATTCCCATCTTGCGAGGCTGCATATTGGAACAGAGAGATAAAAAATAAAAATAAAAAATAAAAAATAAAAAAAAGCCCATTCCTGGAGGCTTTGCGGACAAGAAAGTAATGTCGACTCACCTGGATAGCACGATCGATGATTGACCGAGTGGCCATTTCCATATGTTTCTGATAGACATCCGAATCGATGAGGCGATAGCAGCAGCGTGCTAGATCCTGGTCGGAAGCATCCAAGAACTCGTCTATACGAGCAGCAAATCAAGCTAATTATGTCAAGGGCATATCGTGTCATCGCCATGCGGGTTCAATGAAGCGCGCTGTCAGCATACTTTGGTAGAGTACAAGCAAAGAAATGAAGGCGCCGACACGGGATTCGGGGCTAGCGTGGAACCCTCCTCCCTCCAGCACATCCTTGAGTTCTGCAGCGTGATTCAGCAAGAACAGCAGGAGTGTGAGAGCACGTCAAGTATCCTAACATTGTCGTTCTCTGTACTGAGGTGATAAAGAACGAGAAGGAAACTGTGGTGGCGCACTGGCCGTAGACCTGCCTGCATAGAACTGTGCTGGTGAGTCGAATATGTATGTGGCAAAGTCCATTAGGAATTATGTTGGTCGATGTGAATAGTAGTTGAATGCGAGCCCATTAGGCAAAGGTAACGGAGTGAAGTACGCTGATCTACTGAAGGGAGTGGGACATGTGCGATGAGCATGAAAGGAGAATGTGGAGGAGGTCAACAATGCAGCACATGGTTCATGGTGTGGTGGAGGTGGCGGCAGGCTTTGGGCGTGCACAGAAGATCAAGAACAGGGCAAAAATTATTTATTACTGGAGTTCACATCACCTCGAGAACCACGTTCTCGCTCCCAGAAGACGAGCGAACGGGCCCTTGGTGCAGACCCTGTCGCCACAGGAACCTGTCCCTTGCCCCTTCAAACTGAATCTCCGTCATCCACTTGTACACCAGCCATTGCAGACTCCACCATCCCACCACCCCAATCACCACCATCATTCGCCTCAACCGCAACCGCCCCATCTGCAAGACAAGCCCCCTCTGCCAACGCGACTTTCGGATGGCCCGTGATCGCGTCCTGGATCTCTTCTCATCAACTCTCTCGTCGATGTGGTCGTCGTCTGAAAGGGTCTCTCCAGTAACTCCACTACCCCATGATGACTCCCACATTGCCCTCCCTCTCTGCAGCACCGTATCTATCCCTGACCGACCACTGGACCACCCATCTCAATCGAGCTTCTTGGCGCGCTTCTTGGTTTCCGATGGACCGGCCAAGGAACCGTCAGCTTTCTCGCCCTTGACAGGTTGGGCAGAGCTGTTCCAGTAAAGAGCCATCTGCAAGGCCAAGACGCAATTGAAGAGCGTGCTGAGGAGGAAGCCCGACAAGATGATGATGTCATCCACCTCAGTCATTGTGGTGTACACTCTTGCCAACGATCCCGCAAAGTAGTTGAAGACAGTAAAGGCCGAGAGCTGACCCGTGTTACCATTCTTGTAGTTCTCGATGATCTGAGGGACTTTTGAGAACAGATTGATGGGGATAGTGGCGCCCTGCAAGACGGTCAAGGCAGCCTGGGAGACCAAGGCAGTGGTGACGACAGTACCATCGACCTGGGTGTGCTCGAAAGTCCTGCCAAGGATGTTTCCCATGAGCAAGAAGGAGGTAAGAAGGACAAACGCTGAGATGTTCCTTCCTGTGTAGTGGAGCATGAGGGCCAGGATAGCCAGGTTCTGGAGGGTGACGAAGAAGGTCTCGCCGTAAGTGGAGATTGGGTTGCCTTGGCGAATGTTGTACGCAAGCGAGATCACGCAGGCGAGGGTCTCGAGCATGTAGGAGGAAAGCGAGACGCCCTTGGCGGAGCGAGCGTGGACGATCTTGATAATCTGGGGCACCTTCACGATGGCGCCACCAGCGACGATGCCGAGACCAAGACCCTTGGAGATGGCGTATTTGATGCAGGGGACATCGCGGTAGTTGAAGTCCTCGATCAGGGAGCTGTAGCAGGTCTCACCGATGATGGCAACAGCGGGGGTCTTGAGGAAGAATGGGAGCTGCATGTCTGCTTCGTCTGTTGTGTCGTGGAGGAAGAAGGATGAAGAGAAGCGAGAGGCTGCCAACGCGACGGCACATGAATGTAACGTATTTCATTTTCATGGGGTATTGGAGTCACCAGCCTATATATTTTTAGAATAGCTTGTGCCGACTCAATCGTAAAGTTGCATTATCAGAGGTCTGTTTTTGGCCAAGACGCAGTTTCCTTTGTCCGAGAGTCAACTCTTTGATATCACGTGAGATTCTCCCCCCTCTGCCTGAAAATGTTGACGGCATGATTCCAGGACAATGGGTGCGAGAATAGCGTCACCGAAGTGACAAAACTCGCGGTCCTTTTGATCAATTGTAGTTGTAACATTAAAAGTATCAACTGTAGACTTACAGCTGTCAAAGTTACAGGACCGAATTCGTGGCCATGTGTCGCTTCAACGCGCGGGGCGAGCCTCAGGTACGCGCTACGGTGTTCAAAAGAGAAGAGCTTGGTTACTATCACTTTCACACCATTTCTAGCCGTCCTCTTGTGGATAGCCCCAAAACGACAACAACAATAAAGAACCTCGTGGAAACGAGGAAAGACAGAGAAGCTAAGCAAACACTGAACGTGGCCCAATGAGTGAGGAGAAAATGAGAGAGAGTAAAAGAAACGTCGAGAGAGTGTACCGCCTGTGGAGAGAGAGAAGAGGAATACATTTTGGACTTTCCTGAAGCGTCCTATGATGGCGAATGGAGGAGAAGAAAAGAAAAGAGAAGGGAAGAGAAGAAAGAGGCTCGCTTTTATACTCTTCCGAGTCAAAGAAGCTTCCAACTTGAATGGTGGCGCAAATGAAAGCGCAATAAACAAGCTCTGTGTATCGAAGCGAGATGGACCGTGGTGGACTACAATTGATAATTATCCATATACAGGAGCGACAAGGGATGGAAATTCAGCTTTTGAGCTAGGATACACCAGTCTACAGAGTATTGGCCAATCAGCGCCCATTGTCCTGGGTCTGAGATTGACGCGCCTCACCGCAAACTCACCGCAAACCGGTCGATATCAGCCTACATCACTCCAGAGCATCTTCGTGACTGAATCCGCCGAGATAGCACCGTTGCGGATAATTAGGGAGGGCGTCTTCCTGGTTTCCTTTGAGATAATGTTCTGTTGTCCCTGAAGAACGGCTATCCTACTCCATGTGGTGGTGGTGGTTGCATGGGGTTGGGCACCATGAAACAAACAGTCACGCGCTGTCCGCTGGTCAGCAAACGATCCTTCCCCCATGGAGGCGAATGTCACCGCTTACAATTACTTTGCCTTCCCTCTTTCTGCTCTTATTCCCGCCTCACACGTGAAAGCAAGCCAGTCAGGAACCAAGAACTAGCAAGATAAAGGAGAAGCATAAGACATGGCATCACCTCAAACGGCAGGAGGACCTACATCTTTTGGTCAAGGCTACATGTCCTCATCTTCAGCCTCGACATCCGGTCCAACCTCGTCGTCAAGGCAACTGCGAAAAGAGATTTTGAACTACTCGGCACCATGGCCCGTATATGGCCTCGACTGGTCCAACCAGCCTACCGAAAGGGAGGCACTCAGATTGGCAGTTGGTAGCTTTATCGAGGATGGCAGTAATAAGGTATCAACTGGATGCCTTCGGGTGCTTGTCTACCTACGCGATCTTTGGACTTACAGAAGCGTCCCTTTTTGGGAGGGTGCGTGTTTAGATTCAAATCATTACACTACAGGAGTTTGCTGGAAGCGAGGGAAGGGATTATATCCCCACTTCCATGTCTGACTGGGTCTCAATTGCAGAAACAAACCACCAGCAGTACCCAGTAACAAAAATCAAGTGGGAGCCATACAAGGTAAACTTGCGACTGAGGCTTTTGGAGACGCGTTTTCCAGATAGAGCGCAAGGGTGATATGTTATTCTAATGCTTTCAATCATTTGTTCGATTGACAACAGGGTGGACACCGTCGACCGTATGATCTGCTGGCAACAACAGGCGATTATCTACGGTTATGGGATCTCAAGGACGAGTCAGAACACGAAGGCAGTAGCAGCAACACGATAGGGAGACGACACCCTGCAGTGATCCGTCAGCAACTTGCACAGAGAGCAGTCCTTGCTAATGTATGTGCTCTTCAGGGAGTGCAATTTAAGCTAAAGCAGGAAACCGATAATTCGCAGCTATTGACAGTGGCTCGTATTTTCTCGCTTGGTGTGATAGACGAAAGCAAATTTTTGTGCACCTTTGACATCGTTCGACTGGAACACCTTCGATCCAGCTCTGATTGTAACCAGCTCTATCGATACAACATGCACCGTCTGGAACGTGGAAACACAGCAGGCAAAGACTCAACTGATTGCACACGACAAGGAGGTCTACGATGTCACATTTGCAAACAACAACCCGGATATATTTGCCAGTGTAGGCGCAGATGGAAGCGTGAGGATGTTTGATCTCAGGGCACTGGAGCACTCGACGATCATTTACGAGACTACATCGTCTATCCCGGGTATGCAGGCCAATAATCCACAGATGGCAGCCCAGCCGACATTACCATTGCTTCGCCTTTCTTTCAATAAGCTGGATGCAAATTACCTTTCCACATTTCACATGGATTCATCGAGTGTGCAGATCCTTGATATCCGCGTTCCAGGCATTCCAGTCTCGGAGCTGCGTGGGCACAAGGGGGCTGTTAACTGTATGGCGTGGTCTCCGATCAGCAGCTCGGAGATTGCCACCGGAAGTAAGTTTACGATCCCAGCTTTGCAGATGACACAGATCGCTTCCAAGCTGACTCACAACTTTTGCATCTTGCGGTACACTCTGTCATATTAGGCGACGACCACCAAGTGTTCATCTGGGAAGTGAACCAAACGAAGAACGAAAAGGGCGCCGACGTGGACCAACATCATCACCATCACCACGGTAAATCGACGTCTACAAGCAGCAACAGTGCGAACCCAAAGAGCCCAGTCCCTGCATCCACAACGCGTGTCATGCATGAGCCTTTCCGTGCAGCAAATGTTGGAGGGGAGGTCAACCAGATTGCGTGGTCTAGCGCGAGTCCAGACTGGGTTGCAGTTGGATTTGGAAGAACTGTGCAAGCCTTGCGGTTGTAACGGGCACATCAGTGACGATGTACTGTACTTGAATTAATACAGCATCGCTTATTCTGCCTGTACACTTTGTACTTTGATATCTATGTCAGCTCTTATGCCTATCGTCCCCAAGACTATCACATACGATGTGGTATTGTCACGATGTAAAGACCCATGTCTCATTCTTTAGGTTGTAACAGGTCTGGGACCCAGTGTGCTTGGCGAAGAGAAAAGAAAGCTAGATTAGAGAAAAGTAGCGCGCATGCCATATCTAGTAGGTTTAGCCTACGGCGAACAATTCGATTGCTATGGGTCGTGATCAACAGCTGTATCAATTCTGGGAAACTCGTCAACATGGATTAGTCCAGAATAGCGCTTCCGCTTTTTTTTTCGTTAGTAATCCTTCTGCAGCATAGTGCCGCCTACGGACAACATACTTGTGCTAGATTTACGCGTCACTCTTGACCCAAAAGGAAGAATCTTAGATTTTATTTTATCACAGACGCGAGGAAGGGGTGCATGGACGAAATTGATGTGCTGTGAAGGGATGCCATCGTGTAATAACGACTACAGCCGAAAGGAGGCCAAAGTCTGTGGGGAAATGGAATATCAGCGCAGGTCGATGGTTGAAGGAGTCGCGCGCAATTTTGTGCAGCGCCACAAATCGCGGTTTGGCACATGTTTTCCGCACTCCATTCGGTTCGACAAAAGCATCTTGACAATTAACTTGTAATCTCCATTGACCATGCTCCCCCATCTCAGCAGCGGATCGCTCGCCCACCAGAGGGCCCATCAGCACTACACCGCAACTTGTCCGCTTGACTGTCCTGCAAGAAGGGCACCCCACCAGGCGCAGCACTACCCTTCGCAGAACGCCGCACGATTCGCTTCCTCTGCAAGGCACCCCCACCTCGGTATGAGCCCGCTTTTACGACGTCTCGTTTTTTTTTCCTTCCAAACAAGATCCCTTTTTACTAACATCGTCCGTGTCGTTCTGTCGGTCTGTTTTTGCAATCGGGATTTTTGGATGAGACAGACCCTTCAGTTCTGCATCCGGCGTTTTCGGGTCTGTTCTTTCAGCAACGTAGAAGCCATAGCACTCAGAGCTATCCGCCGCCACTACTAGCGCCTCCCTCACTACCATTGTCGTCATCACCACTGCCGCCATCGCCATCATCATCATTACCATTCTCGCCGTCATCAAATCCATATATGCCATCAGGGACTGGAGGTTCGTCACCCTACAGGCTGCAGCAGGAACCCATTATTGATCCAGCAAGGATATCACCCATCTTTTTTGGATATTCGCCAAATCCGGACAAAGCCAAGATGTGACCTAATAAACGCTATAGTGATTTTAGAATTTCCTCTCTCCCGAAGTGTTTTTTAGACCATTCCTTTTCTCCCCTTGGCAATAAAAAAGACGAACAGCGCTTTTTTGTCTCTAAACATTTTTTTTTTCGCAGCAATAGTAGAGGTCATTATGAAACTTTGCTGCATGTTAAAAATGTTGTACATATTACGATTGTTATTGTGTAATAATTAATAGTCTATGGGTTCTATGGTTTCTATGGGTTCTATGGTTTCTATGGGTTCTATGAATCTATGAGTGGGATGGGGGAAGTTGTCGACAGCGTATGCGAGCAGGAACGCAACAGCGTGATGGGAAGGTATCAGAAGTGACATGAGTAACATGAAATACAACGAGCATGAGCATGAGCAATAGCCTAATAAAAGGCGAGGAATGAAAAGTACATGAAAACATGAACATGACAACATGGACAACGTGAAGAAAAGGAGGCGTGCAGAACGGGGTGAATATGTGAGTGTGCATGAGAAAGGGACATATGTACATGATGAAAGGGGGAGGGGGATATCACAATATAGCCTGAGGGAGGAGGACGTTGTCATGATGAAAGGCGTGTTTCTTCTTAAAGATCATGAGTGCCAGAGACCAAGTCGGCAACAGTGCTCATATGACCCCTTTGCTCATGATCCAAAAGGCCGGAAAGAGCGTGAGACGGGTGCAAATGACTGTTTGTGAACGCATTCGCATGAGTGGCCGAAGCTAGGAGCGGTGTAGGAGACATGGCTGTGGTCGGCGTCGTGATCGAGCAGCTCAGCGAAGGGACCGCTGAGGGAGGAGGCGATTGCAGCGAACCGGAAGATCCCGAACCAGAGAGAGTCGAGAACGAGGTCGAGACACTTAGATGCTGGTGCTGTTGATGGAACCGTTGCTGCTCCTGCTGGATCTGCTTCTGGAACATCTGGTTCTGCGTCAAGAGAGGCGATGTTGTCTGTTGCTGCTGCTGAAGCTGCTGGTAATCTTGTTGTTGTTGTTGCTGTTGCTCGTAAGGGTGCTGATTGTGCTGCTGCATTAAAGGCATGGACGTCAAGGACATTGCTGCAGAGTACGTTGACTGAAGCTGGTCATTCGTCGCAAAAGATGATGTGGCATAGTCGCTATTCTGGAACTGGTGCTGCTGATATTGCTGGGTCTGATAGTGCTCCATCAGGGGAGAGTACTGTGCGGAGGAAGAAGATAAGGAGGCTCCCATTGCATCCATCTGTTCGTGGTCATAGTGGCTGAGAGGCAACAAAGCGCTCATGCTGTTAGGATCGTAAGAGTGAATTCTAGGCAAATCCATCTTGGTCATTGCTGTTGGGGTCGAGCAGGCGCTGCCTAGATCCGTCATATTGTGACCATTGGTGTTGATCTGGCCCAAGCCCGCGAGACTGCTGAGCCCGCTGACATGGCTGTTTCCGAGAGTCATCTCTGACAGGCCCAAGGTCATGCTCATATGATGTGCATTCATGGCGTGCATTTGCTGTATCTGCTGGTGTTGGAGTTGGCTGAGCTGAGACTGGCTGTAGGTAGCATCGAGCTGCTGCTGGCCACTACTGCTTCCAAAAAATCCAGAGTTTGAGGAGTGCATCATCGGTGAAATAGGAGTCATGGCTCCTTGCTCCGTCTTCGTCATCATGTTGTGGTACTGCTGCTGCTGGGAGTGGTACTGAGAAGTTGCAGAAGATGAGGCGGATGAAGATGTGGAGAAGTTGCTTGTATCACATGTGAGTTGCTGCTGTTGTTGTTGTTGTTGTTGCTGCTGCTGCTGTTGGTGGTGTTGAGGATGGTGCTGAGGATACTCGATCTCATTCAGGATTGGACGCTTGTTCTTGCTGTACTTGCGGACGCCAAGGCAGGTCTGGCAGTTCTTTGTGAAGAGGGAAACGAGTTCTGCAGGGACCTTGGAGTATGATTTCGTGATCTAAAAAGAGGGGCATGGAGAAAACAGGTCAGGGGGAGCACAGCAAATTTGGGGGCCATGCGGTGATTGGCTGATCAGGGGGTTGGTGCGTGTTGCTCGCGGAGAGAGAACTTACTGCTGCAAAGGTCTTGTCGCGACCTCCGTGACCAATAATGTGATGAAAGTAGCACACCTTGTCGTACAGCTGCTCACGGACACATACTGGTTTTCCGTTCTTCTTGTCCAACAAGATCCTGAGCTCACCAACGACAGTGAACACAAAGTGCTTGCGCACCCACCACCGGAACTTGGGGTTGAAGATGGCTGTGTTTTCTGGGTTGGTGAGAACCATTAAGCAGTCGTTGGCAAGTTGCTGCGTGATCAGAGCCTTATTTCTTTTGCGGATGTGCAGCTGATTGATATATCCCTCGACCAGGGTCTCAAACGTCTCTGGGCTCAGGAATGAGTATGTTTGTGGCATATATAGTCCGTTGTTGTTGTTGGGCGCCATGGCTGTGTGGACTGAGATGAATAAACTGAGGGATCGGATTGGTTCTGAAATATGTAGAGAACAGATCTGTGCTGATATACTGCTATTGTTGTTAGCTGCGTTTGGTAAGAATTAAGAGATCTCTCGGATGGAATACGGGAGACAAATAAAACGTGGGAAAAGGAAAATGGGGGAAGGGGGGGGGGAGGAGGACAAGAGGAAGGAAGGAGTTTATATGGCCAGATCAGATATCAAAGGAGCGCGAGAGAGTAGGGAACCCAGGTGAGGAGCGGAAATGCAGAGGGTCTAACGGGTGGCAAAATTGATCACTGAGATCAAGGGATCCAAGTGCTTAAGAGATGAGGTGGAGTGACAAGTAAAAAAAAGCAAGAAAATAAAA
Source organism: Dissophora ornata (assembly GCA_025201705.1). Lineage (NCBI taxonomy): Eukaryota > Fungi > Mortierellomycota > Mortierellomycetes > Mortierellales > Mortierellaceae > Dissophora > Dissophora ornata. Next base: position 73,808 of record MU616615.1, read on the forward strand.
GTGGGAGCGATGGTGGAATTCCAATCCTTATATTCCTTTTTTTTATTTATCAGGCCGCCTGCCGCTGACAGGCTGAGTACATCAACGGGGATTTGAACGTGGATGTGGAGCTGCAAGCGGAGGAGGAAGGTTGTTCTCTCTTTCCGCATTTGTGTGAATTGTCCGTGTGTCTGTGTGCTTGTGCATCTGCCTCTCCATTGAGTACAGATGCAGCATCGACTGGAATGTGGAATATTTTTTGTTCTATTCATAATATACATACACACAATTCACTTTTATGCATTGACCATGACACAGAGGAATGTTTAATATATCCCTCTCTGGCCGACTGTAGATTGTCTGTCGGGCTACTAGTCTATCAGATGTTGCTGCTCATCACAATGGAAGCTCTGTTGCATTTACATCAAGTGTATCCAAAAAGGATATTTCCTTGCACGGGAGGACGGGGACACCAAAGCTCATCTCCGCCTGCGAAAGAGAAAATGAAATGCGATGTCCATGCCCAGGCGAATGGGTCAATGAAAAAAAAATGAAATGAAGGGACTGCCTGCAAATGACTACGTGCTGCATCTCCAAGTCGTCTCCTTGGCATCGAAGGGAGAGTCAAAGAAGCGCATGTAAATATGCATGCACACATGGCGTGATCATACCCAGTGTCTATCATGATTGGCGTCTAAGAGTAAAACGTAATGCGCCTCCTTATCTACCTCTCCCTCCCTTCCCTCTGGCGGTCTGGGTGGGTTCCTCTCTGATGGGTCGATATGACTATGAGTGTGCAGGTTACCTAGTGCGGACGATGGTTCGCTGAGTCGTGTTATTTCGCCCGTCAGTGTTTGCGGAGGTGAGGATTAAGGAGACAGAAGCATGCAAGAAAAAGGATAGAGTACATCTTGCATAAAACTACCCGATGGATTGAGACTCCATCCCACACTCTCACTTCACTGTGGCTCCATCTCTTGCGCGGATCTCTCCGTCACCCTTTCTTGAACCTCTATCTTCTCACCTTCTCTCTGTCTTTCGCGCACTCTCCCTCGTGGTGGTCCATGAAGGTGACCACCTTCAGCTTGAAATATTTCAAGGGGACAGAAAATTAAGCAAGTACACACAGGACACGGACACGGACATGAACCACGCACATTTACACTCACAAAAAAAAAGGAGACGGGAAACGGAGAAATCTCTCTTTCCCTTGAACGATCTCTTGTGGAATGATAGCTAAAAAAGATATATTTCCTACCGAATAAAATGAGAGTTTTCTAATTGTTGCTGCGCCATCTATTTCATGGAGAAGACTGTTGCCCACCAAAAAGCAACCTTCCATGTGGGATTGATTGAGAATCCCGGTTCAATACCGGATTTTTGTCATCTCAAAATATCCTGGGTCGCTGGATGCTGCTCTGTGCACGGACAGTTAGTTAATCTTTTCCAAGTGGGCGATAAAGTTTTCATTGGATGATGTAAAAATTCACATGCTTCTAGCATTGGGCAATTGGCTCATGCGCTACGTTGGCACGATACCACTATAGTTGAAACTAGAGCAGAAAGATAAGGCTTGCATGATCTCGTTTTTACCAAGGATTCTATGGTATTTTGCACTTTGATAGCCTTCATGCGAACACATGTGAACGATGCATACCGGTCGCCTTTCCAAGAGGAATTATACACATGTCGCGCAACGCGTCGGACGCGCGGCACGTTTGAGACATGCATATTTTGTACTACGCGGAACCGCGTCGTGTTTGCTGTGCACTGACAGGACTGCCTTTTTTTCCTCCCAATGTTGTTTGTTGGTTTCTTTTTTTTTTTTGCCACCGACCCCTCCCTGCTCATCCTAGTACCATTGCATCAACATGAACGACGGCGTCCCACTACAGATACCAATCACCTACGAGCCGCGCTTGATTCAGCCGCCCCTGGCACTCAAGCAGAGCTCGGCATTTTCACATGGCGACATCTATATATACGACATTGCCGCCAACAATTCAAACTTGATCGTCTCTGCCTCGAATCACGAGATCAAGCTCTACAACCCAGCAACACTCACTATCAAGAACATCCTCAAGTTCCACACCCATAATATCACCCAGATCAAAGCACATGGCGACAATATCCTTATGTCATCCTCCAAGGATGGTTCCATCGCCGTATGGGATCTCCGGACTGATGCTGGTCCCGTTCAGGTCTTCACCAGTAAGTGTGTGTCCCACACAAATGTGCCAAGATTCCGCCGGCCCTTCTTATCACAGTTGCTGAGGACTCAAAAACTCGATTCATTTTGTTACACATTATAGCGCCGGCAAAGGATCCACTGCTGTCGTTTGATCTGAACTCTTCTGAACAGGTTTTGGCTGCAGGAACAGAGCTCATTGAATACGACGCCAATATTCACTTTTTCGATGCCAGGAGTAATACCTCAGCCATCATCAAAACCTATTCGGAATCCCACAGCGACGATATCACAAATGTCAAGTTCCATCCCGCCAACCCCGCACGGTTGATGACGGGATCTGTCGACGGACTGATTTGTCAATTCGACCTTACGGACATGGATGAGGAGGAGGGTTTGTTGGTGGTATCAAACACTGGCGCCAGTATCAACAAGATTGGATATTTTGGACCCACCTCCGAGTACATCTACTGCCTGAGTCACATGGAGACATTATCCCTGTGGAACAGCGAAGATGCGGATGCAATTCATCAGTTTGGGGACATTCGAGGTGTCAGCAATCCGGCTCTGGGCTTGACGCTAGACTATGGAATCGACTGTCAATACGAGGCAGAGTCAGGACGTCTGTACTTAATTTCAGGATCCAACGAGTAAGCTGACGGGCAATACCGCTGATATTCACCATGGACGAGAAGAAATGCTACTCTGCAAGATCGAGGCTACTATACTCATTCATTTTTCGTTCTGTTTTCATACACACAGGGGCAACATCAATATCTTGCATGTCAAGGCAAATTCTCTACAGCTCTGCCAGGTTTTGAGTGGAGGACATAGTGAGATTGTCAGGAGCACGTGCTGGGACTCGAAGCGGGGGATTTTGTTTTCAGGGGGTGAAGATGCCAGGCTCGGACTCTGGACATCCAATCCCTCAACAGCATCTTCTCCTCTTGCAGCGAGCGCTTCATCAAGGCACGGTTCGCCATTACAGTTCAAGGTAACTGCAATGCACTGTTTATTTATTTGTCGATTTTTTTTTTTCTATCGCCGCATAACAATGATGGAAAACCCACTGACCGTTTTTTTTTTTTTCTTTTCGCATCTGCTTTTTGTAGTCCGAGGGCAAGTCTGCCCGGTCAAGTCCGTACTAGATATCCGCATGAAAATTTTCTCACAATCATTAAAAAATATTATTGCATGTCAGACTTGTGTGTGTGTGTGCTTATCCCTTGTAGGATAAACGTCGAATTGAACTTTAGAGCAATAGGGGACTCGTGAATACCGTAGATAGGATAAGTGACAGCGATGATAGGGTTAAAAGGGGCAAAAACGGAAGCGAACGAACAGATCTTGTTCTAACGAAAAGGGGACATTTTTTAAGAAGCGCAAAGTGCGGTGCAAGGCCATGTGTCAAGAAGGGACCAGGACAACAACAAGGCTCTTGTGCAGGGGCATACAAACGATGGAGAAACCGAGTGGGGGGTGGTGCGATATGGTGGATATGCTGGGGTATTGACGCAAATGAAAAGCGATGAGATGGGTGATGGGTGCACAAAACGGGGATGTAAACAGAGAACAAAGGGCAACAAAGGAAAGGGCAACAAAGGAAGGCAAACGGACTTGCCATGGGTTGGATAGAAACGGGTGCACTGCTGAACACCTCTCCTTCCCAATGTGCACCGGTCCATCAACTCATCTTCCTAACTTTCTCGCACCCTCCCTTTTCTCTTCACTCGATAAACTCTTCACTACACTGTCCCTTATCCTCTCTCCTCCTCTCTCTCTCTTGTGTCCCTTTCCCCCCTGAATCTTGTCAGCTTCACCTTTGTGAATTCACTTCCATTCCTTCAAACCAGCTCCACGCTATCTCCTCGCTAACATAGCCTGCCTAGTGCCTAGTTCGCTAGTCGGGAGAATAGAGAGCAACGTTGCGAACGAAAGCGCAGCTGAAGAAGAGCCGGACATTAAGCGTGTGAACGTGCATATTACAATCACTCATCTCGGGGAAGCCTCCATTCCATCACTGGAGCACTCGCCGATTCAACGGTCCAGCGTTCCTGACACCCCAAAGCAAAAGAAAATAACCCTAAACCGCTCACAGTGGGAAACACGAAACCCTGACGCGTGTCTCAGTCTCAGAGCAGCGGCCACATTAGGACTTATTTCCGAAAAGAAGCAGCGCGAATCGATAAGAACACACACCCCTCCCCCCAGCCATGAATACGTCGCGGCCATCGCCCAAGCCCTCCGTCAACAGCAGTGGCAGTACGGCGTCGCTGCCACGACGCGTCAAGGTTGCCGGCGTGGCGAAAATGGACCTCCCCTCAATAGGATTCCCACCCAAAACTGGGTCGCTCCAGGATCCTAACGCAGTCAGGCCAACGAATTCCATTCGCAGGCCCTCGTCGACGGTCAGCAGTTACAACGGCAGCAACTATGGATATCCACCTCACAACACTAGCAGCGGTAACATCAGCAGTAATAATAGCGGAAACAATGGCTACAGCAATACCAACAGCCTCAATACATCCAGCAACAATAGCAGCAGCAACACACCACCGCGCTTAGCCCCCTCTGTACGGTCAAAGTCTTCCACCTCCGTGGCCACGATCGCCTCCTTCAGGAGCACAAACGGAGCAAACGGGGGTGGCACTGGCAGCAGCAGTCAAAAAGATACTGGCTCTGTCACGTCGGATGATGGCACCGTCTCTGAGGACTCGGATCGAACCGCAGATGATATACATTTATTTTCTGGTGGTCAGGCAGGTGTCGGCGGAGGTATCAACCTTCCTTTTGTATCCTCAGGCCGGCCCTTGTCTTCCTCTGGATCAATATGTGGCATGGGGCCCAAGATTTCAGCAGGTGGAGGGAACATGGATCGACATCGGAAGAGATCCAGCACAATAGGTTTGAGCAGTTTGAGCAGTGGAAACAGCGCTGTTGGTACAACTCCTAAGCCAATGCGGATTGCTGCAAGCACCTCTCTCAAATTTGACTCGAACTCTAGCAGCCATTCAAATCACGCCTCCATATCCTCCTCTCACTCGTCTCTGGGGATTTCGACTTCTGGATCGGCTGCTGGATCGCTTGTGGGAACCGCCACCTCACACCTCACACCCTCGACCTCTATGCACTCGTGGAGTTCCGCCTCACACCTGGGAGTGAGTAGTAACAGAAATGGATTCTCTCGAAACGGAGACGACGCTTCGTCAGCAGTTAGCATGAACTCGGCGATCTCAAGTTCACAGCAGCCGACGATTCGATCGATCAAGATCAACTCCGCAGCAACGGCGGTTGCAGCGGCTAGCAAGTTGGCTGAGGAGAATCGGCGAGCGGAAGAGGCTGCTAGGACAAGACGCAAGATTGCAGATTTGGAAATTTCGAATGCGTCGCTGCTTTCTATCAACCAGTCACTCGAGGCCACGATGAGGAAACAGGCGAGTGAGGTGCAGGAACTGAAGTCGCGGATGCAATCGTGAGTCGATGTTTATTGTTTACATCAGTGTGCACAGGACTAGAATCTCTTCCTTAGCTGGAGTGACTCGTGTGCTTGTGTGCTTGTGTGTGTGTTTGGTGCAACTGTGCAAAACGCAGCACTAATGCATGCTTTCCCTCTCTCCCTCTCTCCCTCTACTTTTCTTTTTCAATGTCCGACTCACATGTCCCATTCGATCTTCTCTTGGGTTACTGTCTACTTCCTCCTCCACCCATGGATCTCTCACCGACAACTTTACGGCACTTGAAAAACGTTGCCCTTTTGATGCAGGGCGTCTTTCGGAGATTCGGGACACATTGCAGCGGATTTGGCACTGGCGCAGAGCATAGATGCAATCGAACTGACAGAAGCAGAGAGCCAGGATGACTTGACTTTCAAGAGGCTGTGCCTATCAGTCGAGCAGATGGTCTATGAGGCAAAGCACGCATTGGACCAGACGACGAAACCAACAGGTGTCAAGGTCCTCACACTCTATGACTTGTGTAAGTGATTCAACTTGTGGTTAAGGCAATGATTTCAGGGGGGCGCCATGTATAACTGTTAAATAACCTGTTTGCTGAATCCATATCGACTCTTTTTTTTTTTTTATCGTAGACGAGAAAGAGGTTGCAGAGGAGGCTGAGGCAGAAGAAGTGGATGAGGACGAGGCAGATCACTCATTTGTCAATACGAACCAAGGACACAACAGAGAAGATCATTCAATAGAGGTAATCGATCAGGATGAGTATGGCCAGGGCGGTGTTCACAGTCAAATCGAGGAACCACATGGGAACTCTATCTCTATATTCCATGGCAGGAATAGCATGATCATTTCGTCCGCAGCGTTAGATACCCCACTTACGATGGTGACTTGAGGAAGTTTAAGAATTTTTTATTTCCAAATCCCATGAACGTCAAGACGCATGTTTGCTGTTGTTTTTTTTTTTTTTTTTTTTTTTTTTTT
>MU616616.1:0-81590 GCA_025201705.1 Dissophora ornata
AAAAAAGCCTCCCTGAACGGAACGAGCAGTGGCAAAAATAAGTTTGCAAATGAACCCCGGACACTGAGTCCGTCTATGATGTTGCGGTGACTAAGAAATTAAACGCACCCTTCGGACAAATACTTACCATGGATGACAAAAAAAAAAAAAAAGAAAGCCTCGAAAAACGTATATAAATCGAGGATCAGAATAAGAAATTGTATCAGAAACATAAGCAGTTAGAAAAACCAACTCCACCAACTTTTTTTTTTGTCTTCTCTTTCTTTTCTTCAGGATTCTCTACCTTGATTCAGCGCTCATTCACACCTACACACAAGCTCCTGCAATGCCTTCATCAATGATCGCCAAACGCCTCGTTGTCTTTGATTTCGACTGGTAGGCACGTCAACATAGCACACAACACCAGCCCTTCTTCAGTCTGCAGTTTAACGATTGACTCGTTCTTCTATGGTGGCCATGTAGGACCCTGATCGAGACCGATTCCGACTTCTGGGTCATCAAGACGTTAGGCGGTGAGCTCTCCAATGAACAAGAGGCGCCCTATCAAACAATGCTTTGGACAGATCTGCAGGAACTACTCCTGGGAAAGCTCTATGACCGCGGAGTCACCCGTCAGGATCTAGAGAGGACCCTGCGTGAAATTCCCTTTGTGCGTTCCTATTTTGTTGTCAGGACAACTCCTACAAATGCGCTTTCTCCCTGTTTGATTCAACCTATCCTAACAATCCTAACATGTTTGATGGGGCTATTTTTTTTACGAAAGACGCCAGAGATAATTGCGGCACTGCGGTTGATGAAATCAGAGGGCGCCGAGCTTTGCATTCTGTCGGACGCGAACACTTTCTACATTGACACCATCTTGAAGGTAAGCCGCACGGATTCTTTTCTGGGGACTCCTTTTTCTCCCTTCCTCGACTTCCTTTGCCCTCTGAATTATTATGCAAATTGCGCAAACCCCCTCATCACCCAACACTCCGTGTCTCTTGTTACGTTTTTCGCAGGCGCACCGAATCGATCACCTCTTCTCAAAAATCATCACCAACCCTGCACATTTCAACCCGGAACACCGTCTCCACGTCGCCCGATTTCACGGACTCGACCAGGCACCCCACAACTGCCCTCTATCATGCCACGCCAATCTGTGTAAGGGCCAAGAGCTTCAAAAGCTGATCGACGCACAAATTTGGGACCAAGTCATCTATATGGGCGATTCCACCAACGACTTCTGCCCATCGACGCGTCTCCAGGCTGCAAATGATATCGTCCTTGCAAGAAGTAACCTATTGCTGGAAAAGAGTATCAGAGAGCATCTAGAGATGATCAAGGCCAAAGTTCTCTACTGGGACTCGCCCAAGCACGCCTTCACGATCGTCCAGTCCCTGTTCGGCGCGCCTGGCAGCAACAGCACATCTACAAAGGCCCAACCGTTGTCATCAGAGGAGCAGCAGTCTGCGATTCCATTGAGGACCACAGTCTAGTTTTCAATGTTTTTCTCCGCATCATCTATACCTTTGGCATACAACGTCGATTTTTCATCTAGAGACAATGTTGCTTCTTTTTCTATGCTTTGCTTTTTTGAAATTATATGTATTTTTTGTTTTTGTTCAGACAAGCTACATCTTCACACTATGGGTGGCAGCAGACCAATTACAATCCAGGTTCTTCAAGATTGTAGTCAGCTTCAATTATAAAGGATATGGCGGAGGAAAAAACCATGAAAACAAGAGAGGGAAAAAAAAAGCAGCAAGCCTGTATCGAGTCTGAAAAGGACAAAAAACAACAACCCCGTTATTATTACTTCGCCACATTAGCCTTTTCGCCGCTTAATCATGAGCTCGACGTGTCCACCCAAAGCTTTACTGTCTTGTCCTTATCAATTGCTCCAGAAGCAATGATGTTTTGTGTTGGGTGGCATGCCACACATAATACGACATCTAAATAGGATGAGGAAACGGCAAATCAGTCCTGAAAATGCAAACATGCAAGACGAGCGGGTCCACAAACATGTTCCATAGTTTTTGAGAGGTTAACCTACCAGTATGTCCTTCCAGTTTCTGAACGACCTCCCGTGTCTGAAGGTTCCAGATATATATACAATTGTCCTCGCTACCGCTCACGATCCACTTGCCGCCCGTGACAGAGAAACTGCCAAAGACACAGTAGGCCTCATTCTTGTGTCCTGTATAAGTCTTGAGGCATTTTCCTGTATGGTAGTTCCAAAGACGTATTGTGTCGTCCAGTGTCGAGGCCAAAATGAACTTGCCGTTCGGTGAAAATTTCACGAATGATCTATAAGAAGGTTGTTTACGATAACCCGCCATCAGTGTTCTGTGCTTCTAATGCGTGTCTGTCTGAGTTCATGTGGCGCAAACCACGGCCGAAGACACTCACACTGGTGGGTTGTTATCATCGATCAGAGTCTTCAGGCACTGTCCGGTAGTTGTGTCCCAGATGCGGCTGCAGATTCAAAATTTGATAATATAAAAGAGTGAGACAACAAAATCAGGTACAGGATACGTAGAGTATCGAAACGGAACGAAATGATTGACACCTACACGACGCCGTCATAGCTGCAAGAGACAATCATGGTGCCATCCCTATTGAAGTGAACTGCGTTGACAGGATCCGAATGTGCTGGAAGCGTCTTGATCGATTTTCCTTTTTTTTTTTGGTTCATACAAATGCAAGCAATGAGTCGAGCTGATATGGTGTTTCCTGTGCCTGGAAGTAGTCAAGTTTTCATACACCATGCATGAAATCATGTACCTTTCCTGACATCCCAGATTCTGACTGTCTCGTCGAATGATCCAGACACAATTAGATTTGACTGGGGGTTGTAGTTGACGCAGAATACGTAATTTGTATGTCCACGCAGAATCTTTGTTGTCTGACCCTAGGGGATGAGTCAAGAATGCACGAACGGTATGCAACGCGTCAGCTTGTTGACATAAATTTCAGACAGGACTGAGCTTCCTTTATGAAGGTCGAAAAATAGAAAGAAGTCCCGTACTGTTTCCAAGCTCCAGATGCGAACGGTTTTATCGTCCGAAGCGGAGCAAAGTGAAAGCGAATCCGATGCCCATGCAACATCCGAGATTCCCTGTGAATGTCCCTCCATCGTACTTTCGTGCTTTCCATCATATGCATTCCAGATCTTGATGGTCTTGTCCGAAGCTAGGAAGTGCAAGATGCAAGCATGATACATAGCCGCGCTTTGATTAGCCGGCGTATTGACAAACACAGTAATGGAATAACATCAATCCATTAAAAGAGCGATCGAACAATGGGAACACAAAAAAAAAAAAAATAAATAAATAAATAAATAATAATAATAGAAGAGGGAATGCAAAGACACGAAGAAAGGAGTGAGGGAAGAAAGAAACGAGTCTCTCATGGCTCCTTGCGAGGGGGTCTCGAGTTGCTTCGACGATGCTTCTGCAGAGAACAAGGCTGGCTCTTATTTTTTTTTTTTGGTTCTTCGAACAGATCGCAGCAGATCTGGTATCCATAGTTTCCAGGTTGTCCACATGTCTGGTTCATATCAGGAAAAAAAAATTACAACGCGTCGATTTTTGATAATAACAATATCTCAACGTACAGGAGCTGGCGAGCCACTTTCCGTCGGGAGAGAACTTGACGCTTGACACGGCCTTGCGGTGTCCAACAAGCGAAAACTTGAGCTGATAGTTAGGCTTCCTTGTTGCGCTCGCAGGAGCAGCCACTGACGGAGGCGCGTGAGGTGCTGAGGTATGTGGATGCTGGGGTTGCTGTTGAGGATGAGACGCAGCGGAGGGTCCTTCATTGTCTTCAGCATGTCCGACGCCATTGCTCGTGCCCTCCATTCTGGGTTTCTTTGTCATGGGTGCGTCATGGTCTGTTGGTTGCTGACCAGAGTCCTGGCCATCCTGATCCTCCAGCTTGAAATCCCTCTTAAGCTCAGACATGTTTGAGGGAAGAAAGATGGTTGGGGGGAGAGAATGAGGAGTAGCAGAAGAAGCGACGAGGCGGAGGGGATGAGCTGCGGCGTGTGGAGAAGAGCAGGGGCGAGGTGGAGGAGCGAGGAGAGGAGGAGGAGGAGAGAGATCGTCTTGAGCAACAATGATTGGCTCTTTGTCGTTCCTCTCCCCATTGCCGTTTTTCTTTTTCTTTTTTTCGGCCTCTGTACCCCAATTGCAGGTCCAAGCCACATGGCGGTAGCACACGAACTATGTCGGCACCCCACAGCGATGACCTGTCCCATATTCACTTTGCCTCCTTTTCATTCATCGAACCATGGGTGCATCCCTCTACGACACGCTGCATCGCTCTGCATACTCGCTCCTCGGGAAGCAGGAGACAGATGCCTTCCCCTACAAGGAATGCGTTCTTGCATTCATGTACATCGTCTTCCTCTGGGAGGAGTACCTGAGGTACAAGAAACATGAATATGGAAGAAACAGGGTCGCGTGCCATGATTCGTTTCGCAGTAGCGCTTCGTCGGATCCAACGCAATGTATCCCGTCTTCAACTACTGACTCAGAGCGGCTCCACTCATACCATACCAATGCCTTATTAGATATCGCCACTACCGAAACCTTCGCTCAAAGGTGCTTCCCAAAGCCTTGAAAGAGTACGTCACTGAGGAGCAGTTTCAAAAGGCTCAAGCCTATGGTCTCGACAAGACCCGCTTCGGCTTTGTCGAGTCTGTCTTCAACCAGATCCAGAGCACGCTCACAATCACCCTCGACTTTTTGCCCTGGCTGTGGAACGTGTCGGGAGAGATCATGTTCAAGCTCACGGGCTACGGTAGTGAATACGAAGTAAGATCTGAGGCTCAGTCAAATACAACACATCATAACGCAAACTCGGTTGCTAGGTTTATTTGTATATTCATATGGTTATACTTTTTGCTCATGAATGGTAGATCACCCAATCCATCGTCTTCTTTGTGTTGCTGTCGGTTTTCTCCACCATCGTCTCGTTGCCATTCTCGCTTTACTCGACCTTTGTCATCGAGGAAAGACATGGATTCAACAAGCAGACTTTGAAGCTGTATATCAGCGACCTGATCAAGGGCCATCTTGTTGGAGGAGCTATCGGAATGCCATTCCTTGCAGGCTTTCTGAAGATCATCAAGATCAGCGGCGAAAACTTCTACTTTTATGTCTGGCTATTCATGTGAGTTGATTAGTAGTGTGCTGTAGTATAGCTGTCATGGTTTATCGAGAAAATGCACCGCTCCGCGCAGGGACTGATAATACCTTGTATGATCCTGTTGGTGCAAAATAGGGTCGCGTTCCAGCTCATTATGGTCTCCATTTACCCGACTTTCATCCAGCCTTTGTTCAACAAGTTTGAACCTCTCCCCGAGGGCGAGCTTCGCACTATGATCGAGGCTCTCGCTAGTCGCATTCAATTCCCATTGACCAAATTGTTTGTCATTGATGGCAGCAAGCGTTCTGGCCACTCGAACGCGTACTTCTACGGATTCTTCAAGAACAAGCGCATTGTCTTGTTTGATACTCTTCTGGATCATTCTGACAATGAGGAGATCTGCGCTGTTCTCGGTAAGTGGATGCACAAGATTTGGAAATACGAGTAGTTCAACTTGGGAGTGTAGTGGTCAAATCTGACATGAATCCTCTTGCTCTTTACAACAGCCCACGAACTTGGACATTGGGCCTGCAATCACACCCTTAAGATGCTCGCATTTGGACAGGTCCAGATATTTGCGATATTTTACCTATTCTCGCAGATCGTCAACAACAAAGCCATGTACACGTCGTTCGGTTTCATGGACTCGACGCCCACACTGATAGGATTCCTTCTGTTCAATTTCCTCTATTCACCCGTTGAGAGTGTCATTGGTTTCATCACTAACATGATCAGTCGACGATACGAATTCCAAGCGGATGCGTTTGCGCGTGACCTAGGATACGCCGGCTCATTGGTCTCGGGATTGATCAAGCTGCAGCTCAAGAACTTGGGAACGATGAATCCGGACTGGCTTCATTCCATGTATTATCGATCTCATCCCGAGCTGGTCGAGCGCTTGAACGCCATTAACCATCCTGGGGTTGGCTCAAAGACCAAGAAAGTTGAATAAACCGCAGCTGTAGATTCCCTCCGGCAGCTGTAAATAAAGTGAATTGATATTTCTCTCATTCGGATCCATTATCCATTATCTATTATCCATGTTCCCATTGCACCCACGCTCTGAAAGATAGTGAATAAGACACACGTTTTCTCCCATTTTATTTGAATGACGTCAGTGGTGTTCCTGCTGATGCTCCTGTCTGTTGCTGATACTGCATTCTACTGCTGCTCCTTGGGAGAAAGAGCTTGGAAAGATTCTATAAATTGAAAAACAGATGTATAAGAGACATTAATTGGTTTTCTGGTGCTTGTGTTTGTCGCAATGGTTCTTATCCCACGAATGCGTTTTGCGTACTCAGAGAAATCTCGGTCAATTGCTTCTCAGTGCCATCCTTTGCGGTGTAAGCGCGGTAGTGAACGGGTCCCTCGACATAGACCAAATCGCCCTTCTTCACGCGCTCTGCCAAGTATGGGTTCCTCTTCTGATCCCAAGAAACAATTCTGTGCCAGTGAGTCGTCTTGATGATGTTGCCTATTAAGACAAACATAATATTCAATGTCAGTTTCAGCCACGTCATCTCAAAGGACGCGCACCCAATTTTGGCTCCAAAATAAAAGCGAGCTTCTCTCTCTTTTTTGTTTTTTTACCCTCAGGATCCTTGCGGCTCTCGGAGGTAGCGACAGAGAAATGAACGACTGTGCGTTCAGGGATAGGAGTGTTCATCTCAGCATCCTGACCAACGCGTCCGACAATGGTGGCCTTATTGACTACGGAAGATTTTTATATTAATATCCGACGCCAATCTTACATACACAAGGCGTTGTTGCGTGTCCTTTTGACATAGGGTGAGTTGGTATACTTACTGAGGGAGCGGACAGAACCAAGAGCGGGCTGTCATGTATGTATAGCACGCGCAAGGTTTATTGAGTCGGATCAAATCAGGACAGGACGAAATGTTGCATGGAAAAAAAAAAGAAGAGACGCGTCAGATCCCCAGCCCTGTATTAAGAAAAGTATTCGATCGGCTGTCCCGTTTCAGATCCAACTGGGCAAATCAAGACTAACCGTGGCGATGCGCTTGGCTACGGGGTTGAGTCTCGTGAGAAGCATGGCGATTAATGTTGAAAGAGGGGGGTGAGAATAGGAGCAAACAAAAAGATGCCAGGAAAATAAGTCTCTGTGACAACAAAAGAGGGTTCCTTGGCTTCAAAAAGCAGTCCGGAGGTAACGTGATTGCACGCCTTTGCATTTACTCAGGTTGGGCAGTTTGTGAGCATGCACAGGTCAAGTCATTTTGTCGGATTAAACTTGACATTCAAAAAAAAAAAGGTCAAGCCATTTTGTTCGGTCAGCGTGGGAGCGTACAGTGAACTGTAAAGCCTCTAAGCATGGAGGGACCTTGTCGTAAGCCGCTCACTGTCAAAAGTAGTCTTATGAGTACACATGTACCCTATATGTTATCCAAATGGCAATATCGGTTGGGCACGCTTCTGGCAATTGACAACATTGCGATCGTCTAGATGCAATGATATTGGTCTAGAATGTGGGTGGCAGGGTAAAGTCGAAGGTTGGGAATGCTGCCCAACACATTTCAGCACGCGCAACTGTTGGCGTGCGCAGATGGGCTCTAAACCCTAATGAAAGATGGTAAGGAGGGAGGAAAAGAGAGCAGCATAATAAACACGCAAAAACGAGGAAGGGAAGAAAAGGCCTCTTCAGCCCAACTATATCCACTCCTTTCTTCCCTTCGCCCTCGTCTTTTATTCACACTTTACCAAGAAAAACCACTTGCGGCACAGCCATTGCTGCCCTGCTTGCACCTCCTTTTACCCATCCTCCTCAGGAAGTTTGTATCTAAACTTCATTTCTTCTCTTCAACCCCTTCAGCCCCCTTGTCATATCCACAATGAGCTCACCCGTCCCCGTATACCAAAACGTCTGTATTGCCCCAACTCTCTCCGGGTCTGCTATCTGGTTGGTTGGAGTTCCAGTTGCAAACGAGGGTCGATTGGAGGCCTATTCTATCAGTCTCACAAACATCAATTCGCCCACGGCCACCCTCGTCGCCAACCAGAGTAACCCTCTCTATTGGAGCAGTCAGGCACAAAAGGCTTGCTTCAATTTCCCTGGAAACAGCGCGAATCCAAACAGCCCTGTTATGATGCAGCAGTTCGGCACAAACTCATACCTTACCAACATTTACCCTAACGGCACCATCGACTTTCCGTCCAACTTTCAGGGTGTGGGCTTCGTCTCGCCTAAAGTGTACAGTTTGTCGGGTGCGGTCGGGCCTGTGAATTGGTTCACTGCTGTTGCGAACGTCAGCTCGTTGACGACCAACTCTCCCTGGACCGGTCTGCGGATGAACGGAACCGAAGAAACCGAGAGCGACCGAGAGTAAGTGGGAATTGAGTTTTTTTTTTTTTATGCATGTGTGAAAAAAGTTATCGATACCAGATGGACTGTTGTCCCACATTGATGCACCGCCGTCTGACTTGAACACAAACAAACAAACAAACAAACAAACAACTGCTCTCATACTAACAATCGTCTTCTACCTTCTTCCCATCGGATTCCACTATCAACATAATTGTATCATGTCCGCAGCTTCATCATCTCTTTGTACCCAACATCCAACCCGTTGCTGTCGGTTGGCACGTACATTCCAACCTCCAACACTCCAGCACAAGGATACCATATCGTGTTTGACACCATCGGTGGTGGAGTAATCTACACGGCCCTCGACTCGGCTGCTCCAATCATCACTAGCCAGGACCGTATTCTATCCTTGTCCAGTCCTCAAAACGTCGACATGGGTGGTTTCACTCTGACGAGCAATGCTGTCCCTATCACCATGGCCAGTGTCGCATACATTCTGGACCAGGTAACGAAATGTTTCCATGTCGCACAAAATACGAGTGTTCATAAAAAACAACACAAAAGCGCCATTTATGACTAACAAAGGCAACCTGTAAAACACAATAGGCCCCCGATGGTTCTACTGTCATGTACACCATCAATCCTAGCCAAACCGCAAAACTCCAACGCGTATCTGTCCAGGGCAATGTTCCTTCTTTCTCTGCTTCCTTGGCAGCCACCACGCTGAACTCACAGATCGTCATCTACACAGCAGGCACTACCGCTGCGATATTCAATGCCTTCGACACCGTTGCAGGGTCCTGGAGCGGATCCGGTCTGGTCACGCCTTACGTTTATCCGACGACTTCCAGCTCGTCTTCTGGATCATCTCAAACATCACCGTCAAGCAGCTCGAAGGATAGCTCCAGCAAGGCCCCAATTGGCGCCATTATTGGAGGTGTCGTTGGTGGGTTGGTTGTCATTGCCCTGGTTGCATTCCTGTTCATTCGCCACCGCCGCCGCAATAATGGCGCATCGGCCGCAACAGCTACACCAGCCGCAGCACTTGGAACTGGAGCGGTAGCACCCCCAATGAGCGCGTATGATTCTAATGCAAAGAACGAGGGCTACGCTGTTGCACCAGCTCCTGTGCTGCAGCAGACCTACCAGCCGCCGATGCAGCCTGGTTTCCAGCAACAGCAGTATAACCCTCACCACTCGTACATTCCTCAGGGTTTCAGCATGGACTCCACTAAAACTTCGCCTCAGCCTCAACCACTGCAGCAGCACAGTCCAATGATTTTCCAGCCTCAACAACAGCCATACGTTGACCAGACTCAGCAGGCTTACCACTATACGCCTCCTACCCTCACTGCCGTCCCACAACCAGTGCAATCGCATCAGATCTTCCAGCCCCAGGTCGATGCTGCGAGCAACCCCTCGTACACTCAGGCCATCTACACTCCTTCAGCCGGTACTTCTTCAACGCCCCAGACTCCTTATACCCCCGTCAATCAGGCTCATACGCCGTCGAGCGGCGCCACTAGTCCCCAATATACGCCTTCAAACACCCAAGGTTATATCTCCTAGGAAGTAAAATGCGGCTGCATTGCAACTGACTCGTGACCTCCGCTTCGTGATGTGATTGAAGAATCGCTGTTATACTAATAGTTCATAATAATCCAATAAAAAAACCACGCCCTTGTATGCCTGTTCGACGATAAGCAGGGTCAACATTATAATGATAGTTTTATAAATGTTACATTTGATTACAAGTGGGTGGTGATCTTTTTTTTTTTTTTTTTGCTCCGCTCATCGTCGCAGAAACTTCCAGATCCACCCTAGAAGGTATATGACACTACCCAGGAACCTCCCTGTAGCGCCCACAGTGATGATCCATACCACGATCGTCACATACAAGTTGGACCCGTCATTCAACACCAAATACGGCGCCAGTTGGTCTGATGAAATCGCAATCACTAGCGCACCATTGACAACAATCCATAACAGTAGGATCTTTGTCCGGAAGGACCGGTAGTAATCCGATTGCATTGTCTTGACATCGTCTCTCCGCACGACCTTGCTCTTGTCATTAACTTCATTCGCTTTTGGCGCGGATGACGGGTTTGTGTTGTTGGGAGAGAGTGATGATGAGGAGGAAGGACCCAAGTGGACTGGCAGAAGCGTGGATGAGGATGATGATGTGGAAGATTTGGGCCGCTTCTTGCGGTCCAGATTGTCAATCGCATCTTGATAGGCAGAACTGACGTAGTGTTCGTCAGGCATGAGAACTGTTGAAGCGTGGTAGATTGCGTCTCGACTGATAAGCGGGTCCTTCTCATGGTCTTCTGGCTCTTTAATCCCCCAGCTAGAATACATCAATTATACGCGTAAATGAAATGACCATTAGTACGGCGCTACAGCGTTTCATAACGAGCGCAACAGTTGACGCGGCAGTAAAACAACATGAGTTTCGTACTTGACTTCGTGCATGTTGCAGAATGCGTATACTCCAAGCACACTGACGTAGCTGGGAAGCAAGAGCAAGAATTGGACAAAGCATGTAATCATATGCCAAGGTTCTCCATACAGGATAGCTGAAACCAAATAAACGGCCCAACAGCAAACCAGAGCCAGAATCAAGACGTGGTACCCTGCTGCTTTGAATACTGTCACGACCGTCGAGAAAGATTGCCAATTAGCGTAGGGCAAGAATTCGGTAGCGTGTAAGAATGTCAGATAGCCGGCCGCAAAGAGGATGTAGGCTTGGATGAAGGCAAAGAAAATGAAGCTGAGAATAAATAGGTACAATGATTGTCTACGGGACCAGAAAAAAGGAGGCATTAGAGAAGTTTCTCTTTTTTCAGTTGCATTAAGTTGTTCTTGAAGGGCTTACCCTCGAGGTCGATTGCCCATCGAAATCATCATCACAACGACAATCAAGCAGATATAAACGTATCGTGTGAGCATGAATGCAGTCTCGCCAATGGTGATTTTCGAGGCGTGAACCAGTGTCTGAGCCATGTAGTAGAACACCAGATAGTAGTTTCCCTAACAATTGTCACGATTCGAGAAGCAGTAGCCACCATGTTAGTAGTTATAATGCAACAGGTGAGGCAGTAACATTTCGGCATAGTAGCGAAAGCAAGATCTCACCAGTGCCAGGAACCAGAATGCAGTGTCGCAGCCCAAGTAGATTATCTCCAAGGTCAACCACAACTTCCTCAGGAAGTTGTGCCCGCTTCTCCAGATCGCCGCCACGTGTGACACTGCATAGATCAGCCCAAAGAACCGTCTGTTCTGCCATTTGCGCTTCATGCCCAGGAATGTCCCCACACCCGCTGGCAGTTCCGTCTCTGCCCAGGCAGATCGCACATATTGCATCGTGTACTGGGCGTTCCTGCGAGTCGTCACCAAAAATGGCAAGATCTGATCTTCTGCGAAATACGAGTATTGTAGAACCTCCCCTACCTCCCGGTGATCGTCACTGAATACCAGATAATCCGGCTCAAAGTAGGCGGTTAAAGGTCCCTTTCCCGAGATAGGTTCCGGTAAAAGCGCCTCATATCGGTACGCGACAAGTGCACCGGGCATGACGGATATGTATCCGAAAATGCTTTCGAATGGCTTCTCAAGTACACTGGAGACCTTGTATTCAAAGATCTGTGCTGCAATGATTGGGTTGAGAGTCTTCCACCAAAGAAATCCCTTGGCTACCCGAATTTCGCCACAAGCCCCCGCGGTATGTGGATTCTTGTCGAAAGCGTTCCAGAGGTGAAAAAGACTCCCATTGCCGATTTTTGTTCCTGCAGTCGTAAGTAAGGTGATCCTTGGTTTGAGTAATGGACAAAGTGCGTTGAAGAACCAGCGGTGAGAGTTCAGTTTTTTTGTATGTCGTTCCTTGAGACAGAAGACGATCTGAATTGGTGGGTAGTGGTGTTTGTTTCCGTTCTTTAATGTCCTCCCTTTGAGTTGCAGTTTGCTGTTCACTGATACCTGGGTCGAGTACTGTATGATACCGATATGCCACATGTGAACGTGTACTTTTAGTGTCAGGCGTAAAAGAAGATGGGTGTCCACTGGGAAGCAGTTTTGTGTATATTTACCTCGAATATATGTGCCTGCACCGCCTTCCCATTGACTTGGTTTTTGGCGACCCCCTCCTGCCAACACCCCATCGCTGCAAGCACTTTGAGGATAGCCGGGTTCAAGTGGCGACGACCGTCCGCCACAATACAAATCACAACCTTTTGCCACGAATCCTCTTCTCCCCACACTGGGTTCTTATGGGCTCTGGATTTCGACCCCGAGAAACACATCTGCTTGATGTTCTTGATAAGTGAGTGTAGCGTCAAACAAAATGCCTGCGGTGATTCCTACAGCGCAACGAAAGTCATGATATATCGTCAAAACTCATGAGCTTTGTTATCTTTTGATCTGGAAAGTGGCGCCTCTCTTCAACTTACCTCGTTGACTGTCAGGCATATAGCAATCTCTACCGATCGCTTCAAGTTGTGTGTCCTGAGCTTGTAGCGGCCCTCCGGTACCATATCCGCATCACATGTCACTGCCATATACCGCATCGTCTCAAACTCATGTCCGGTCTGATAATCCACTGCTGACAAGTAGCTCGTCGGTACAGGTGTATCCAGCACCAAGTTTCCATCTGTCAGTTGCACCTTCTTGGGCTTGAAAATATAGTGGATCGGGATTGGCATAGACATGGACGGAAACGATATATCTGGTAACTGAGAAGTTATTCCACGCAGCCACGGTGCCTGCAACCATTGCGATAGCGGATAGTATTGCGGCGATGATCGATCGGGTCCAACGGTATTGGTCATGAGTGGAGGGTAGAACTCTCCATGCGCGTACGGTGTGGCGGTCGCCTCAAGTGTCGGTGACATTGGCGGTGAGAGTGCTGTTGGAGATGTCAATCGATGTCGCTCTCTGGCTGTCGTGTCGTTGCCTGCTCTGGATCTCCTTGCGTTATTAGCTCCACTCATCGCGGTTTCTGAGGGGTACTGGCCTACCATCCTAGACTCCCTTGTTGGAGACAAAAGACGTGATGCCCCTGCATGAAAGCCGTCGCTGGATCGTCTTGGCGTCGTCGTGGCACGAGGTGATGGCATGGGCATTGGCACGGAGATCTGAGGGACGAGGTCATATGTGAGTCGTGGCGTTGTCTTTCGCGTCATGATTGTGACCCCTCTCAGCACGCGCGCGACTGGGCTGTGTCTGCCTCCTCTTTTTCTCTTTTACAAGGAGGTGGATTTGTGCAAGTCGAAAGAGTATCTCCCTACTGGTTAAATTACAAGAAAATAGACTGTTGAGTTTCGAATGTCGCCACCCTTAGCACCGAGGAACATGAACAATAGATGCGCTGAAGACGACTAGATCAAGCTGCATGGGTGTTAGTCCAACTACAGGTTCATCCATCCCCAGGGCTCTGTTCGGGCGGAGATATATTCTTGCGCATAGTCCGGGGGACGGTTGAATATGATTGGCTTATTGGCGGAGATGGAAGGTTGGTTTTTGCTCTTCAACAGGGTCCAAGCAAGCAAGGTGTGAATGTGGAATGGTAGAAAAGGAATGAGAGTGTCTGGGGAATGAGCACTCGAGGCGAGGTGAGGCGGGCCCTGTCTGCTTTCTTACTTTGTCTGTTGGAGCGTTGTTTATGCAAGTCTACGGGTGCAATGGCATTATCATCAAGTGGAGAGGTATGCAGACGGATCAGTTAACGTGGGTGTAAAAGAGATGGCAGACTGCCAAAGAAACAGAAAAAAAAAGAAAGAAATGGAAGGGAGACAAAAGGTCAACAACAACCCTTTTCGATGGTTGCCATCACCGACCGGTAGCGATCGCCCTCTAAACCCATTCGCCATAATTATCAGGGCGCATTAGAGAGTGGGCATGGGACGCCCTTTCTCGAGGGAGAAAAGGGGAGTGATAATATGATCACATTTTTTAAAAATACATGTCGCCTGTTGAGAGGGGCAACAACAGCAAAACACTGACCACCTGCAATGTAACATCAACAACAACAACAGTAGCGAAAAAGGGGCAGGAAGTTGAGAAAGGTCGATCTGCTGACAACGCCTGTTACGCGCTTGAATGTTCGACTGTGCCTGCATCTCAACCCCTTAGTTCCTGCCGCATGGCAGTAGCTCATGTCTCATCGCATATCGTGTTCCCGGCCCAGGCGCATAAAGTGGGGGCACGTTTTCCCTTCAGCCCGTCTCCAACGTGGACTGTTGAAATTTTGTTGTTCGAGGACATTATGTTCATGTACATGTACATGAAGTGACACCGAAGGCCGAAGGCGGCTGGCTTGGCATGCAGCAGCTTAAAGTATGATCTGACAAAGAATTCATTAAACGATTTCGTAACATCTACGAGGTCTATAGCTGTACACAGAGTGGAAAAAAACAGGAAAGTCGGGATTGTGCGGCTTCGCGCTTCCGTCCTGGGAGGCCCGAAAAGCCTTTTCGTCTAGTCCTTACATAACCTTATTGCGCTTCTGCTTGGCCAACAAAGCGAACAAGAGGATAGTATACTTTTCCAATTGATCCTTGACCATGAACAACAGCGCCTGGGAGATGACGGCCTTGGAGATTTGGGCTTGCATGCCCTACATTTTGTGAATCAAAATGAAAACATGTTAGATTAAATAGAGGATGAGATGGTCACAGACATGTGCTAAAATAAGGCAAGTAAACCACACCACGCGGGTGCGAGATTTATCTTACCGTGTACCAGCCCTTGACGCCCTCTTTCTCGAACACACGCTTGAGCACATCAATGGCTCCAGTGTATGGCTTGTGCGTCTCGGCATCCTTCTTTGAGGGCTTCCACTGAAGACGGACCTTGGCCATGATATATGGGTACGTGACAACAGTCGCCAGTGTCTTTGCGAGAGCACCGACCAAGAAAACCAAGCCTGGGGTCATGTCCTTGCGCCGGAATGCCTTCAAGACCAATTCCTGGATACGCGAGTACATGCCGTAGGTGATTGCGGGGTTGATAACCAGCACCAACGAGGGCTTGAGTCCCTTCCAGAGACCGGTCCAGCCTTCCTCGTTCACAATCTCCATTGCGGTCGACTTCAGATCCATGCGCTCACCCAAAGGCATGGTCTGCTGGCGAGTGGTGACGACGGCGACAGGGATGGTGAAGATCTGAGCCAGTGCTCCGGCACCGGCACCGATCAACAGCTCCATGACAGTTGAGATGGCAGTCCCGCCTGGCAGGCTGTTGATGTAGCCCGATCGCAAGAAGGTGTACCAGTAAAAGTAGGCAAAATTTTGGGAGGCAGTGCCAAGCAGTCCGGAGAGAAGACCGGCGTAGAGTCCGGGAACACCCTCGCTCTTGATGATCTTTTGAACAGCATCTGTTGTGGACAAGTAGACGTTTGGATCGGAGGTATCGGCAACTACCTTGGAGCGGACTTGCATGCGGGTCTTGATGCTATTCGACAGTGACAAAGAGAGCAATTGAGCACAGAGGTGAGTCCATAGTGGATCGGTCGTAAAACAGGGTGTCATCTTTGTCGTCTGATGGGCTTCTTAAGCGAGATCCCTCCAAAAAAATGAACCATTAAGCGACAGTGACAAGGTCTGGAAAGACCGGCTGGCGCATACGTCGCACGGGATGGAATACTGAGAGACAAAGTGTGAGTTGGCAAACGTACATGTCAAGAGGGTAGGTGCATGTCAATGCGAACATGGCACCACCGGTACCAGCTATGGCATGACCGAAAGGCGAGAGCTTGGAACCACCAGCCATTGTTGTCGTGAAAAGTGCAGGTGATAAGAAAGAGGCTGTGGTGGTGTGGGTTGATCAGGCCAAGGAATCAGGAGGTCAGCTGTGCGAAAGAGTGGGGAGTGGAGAATGGAATGGGTGGAATGGAGAGGAGTGGGGTGGAGAAGAGGAAAGAGAGGAAAGAGAAGGAAAGACGAAAGCGAGGAGGAGGAAAGTCGAGGGCTTGTGTCACTGCTCGTGTTTGACAACGCTCTTCACCAACAGTGGTTCGGAACAAAGGGTTACCCGGAGCCAATTCCTCCAAAATTTTCTTGCTTCGGGCTTGGTTCTCAATGGCTCCCGTGGAGAAAACCTCTCCGGAGGGAGAACGTCTGTATCTCGTTCTCCATTCCTTTGCAAAGGACATGCGAGTGATACAATGCAATGCGGTGATCGAGATATCCGTCGACTTGAATGCACAGTAGATGCACACCTGTCCCTTCACACATCCGTTATTCCGTTATCTTCATGTTCCGGTGTAGCTCTCTTGCAAGACAGGGCGTCGATCTCTTCCGTTATACATAAACCTTGTCCATCGAATGGACTGCCTTTTGACAGGCTAACCTGTCGCGATGTGTTGCCACCAAAAAAATAGAATAAAAAAAAGTCAAACAAACAACCCGCCTCGTGGACGCGACGAATCACACTTAATCTTCATCCATCTCTGAATCCCTCAGAGCATCGCATGGGAAACGCACCATGGATAACATTCTGCGACTCTTCTCCCAGGACAACACAGGAGCTGCTCTGCGGCAGTATTTCGAGGACACAGACTTGAGCGCTGAATCAGTCGGCCATGTACGTCGCTCATGTCCACTTGCATCTCCACAACCGCGGCACCTGGACCTTGCAGACTTATGCGCGAAAATTTCAATTGCCCCCGCAGATTTCCAATTTCATCGTAGAGAGTTTACAGGCGCATGGGACCTCATACAATGGCAGTGAATATGGGTCCGATTGCCTGCTTCTCGTCCGAGCAATATTGCGAGGTAGCCATATCAGCCGTTTTTCATCAGTTGGGCTGGAGTATCGTGAACATGGCCAGTCATAAGCTAAACCCAATTGTCCCTAAACTCAATTGCAGCATCGCCGGAAGAAGTAGAAGGACAGAACAGGAGATCCCAGGTTTTGAAGGGATCGATTTCTTGGTATGTTTTCTCCGTATTTATAATAGCTGCATTGTCAAAGTTCTCCGTACTACTACAATAGCTCGATCGTAGCTATACTCACCATTATGCGCCTATAGGCTTATTCAAGCTGGGGATGGTGGATCTGGGAAGTCAGGTGGAGGCGGAGCAAATACAGCGCCATTAGATGAAGTTGCCGGGAAGCTTGTGAACATACTTATTGACGCAGGTCAATCATTTGAGCAGGAATCGTTGGTTCAGTCTGTCTACACCGTGACCGATGCCGTGCGAAATCAACGTCACCCCCACGCACAAATGTTTACCCTATTTTCCAGACTTCTGGTGATTGCTGCCAGTGCCGAATCAGTTCTTTTGCCGGATACATCTGAGGAAATATCAGGGGTTGAATTCAGGGACATTATCCTCGATCGAATATGTACTGCACCTTGGAATCACCTCAGCGTGTTGCCACTAGCAACAGCATTGGCAGATGTGGAAATGGAAAGCAAGCAACTAGAGATGGCGATTATGAAGATTATGAAACAGTTCAAACAGGTCGATGCAACCGATCTCCCAGTCTTGATCTATAATCTGCTGCTCCTGTCGTCTAAGGTTGGTTTTGATTTTTTTTTTTGCTTTTATACATTTGCCTATGCTCCTGCTGCACATCGCTTTGTTCAGGTTACCGACAGATCGTTTCTTTATTATAGGGTCATCAACGTCTAGTACTAAGAGGCACCCTCGAATTCTTTGACCGACTGGACGCTGGCGGAGCAATGGCAGAGAGGTAAGGAAATAATGACTAACGTGACAAAACTTCGATGACGGCAAGGTTCGCTGACTTCGCTTCGATCTTACAGTCTTCGATCCGATAACCCAAAGGGAGCTGCACGTCTGCCATTTTCGGAACTGAGCGCAATCGAAAGCAACGTGATTCTCTACTTCAGCTTTGCTGTCAAGCAGGACCAGGAGCTAGGAACCGAGTTGCTCAAACATATGAAAAGTGGAAAGACGGCCTACCTATCATCTTTCTCGCTAGCGTGCCTGATGACCATGGCTAGGATCCACCGCTTCGTGGACAATGTAATGGATTACCTCAAATCCTCTATTTTGTCAACGTTCAGGGATCTAGAGAGGATGCAGCGCGAACCATGGGTTTTAAGTAAGTTCTTTTTTTGACCGAATGGCAAAGGACTAGTTAGGGATTGCCTTTCTGCCGTGGATACGTTTGTAACCTCCTGTATATCGATTCTGTAGACTTTCAGGGCATGTCACCGGTGCCTATCCTTGAGATGTTTTGTGAGATCATCAAGAAGATCCCCTTTGGATTGGAACAGCTTACGCCCAGCATCGTGCAATGCGGTGTGTACATCATGGACTCTATGGCTCCCAGCTCTCCCTGGAAAACCTCAGGTAACGCTAAAGTATTATCCGCTTCAAAATGCGAATTTTGCTGGCGGCCTATAATAACCACTCTGACAATTAATAGATAAAGACGTCACCAAAAAGTTGACCCCAAAGACGCCGAACGAGCTTGGTTGTGAGCTTGGGGCCATGATTCTTGCCGAAACATTTAAGGTAATGCTGGTTGTAGACTCACCGCTGTCGCCATTGCTCGACGAGACCTTGTCTCTGCTAACAGCGCTTGGGATATATCGTGCGATAGACTCAAGTCTCTGCCAGGACAGAGATTCTCGACCATATCATGTCCAGGATCGTTACAAAGTCGACAAGCACCGTGTTTTTCCTTCAGCTATTGGAAACTATCGTCAAAGACAGCTCTGAGGCCCTGGAGGAGCACTTACAACGAATTAAGGAGTCACTCGATTATCTCTCCTTCCTCTCCCTGGCGACGGCAGTGCGACTTATGGCTGCTGTAAAAGACGTGGCCAAGTTAAATAGGTCCTTCCGCGACAGCCTCATCCTCATTCTGAGAAAGGCGTTGTTTTCCAAGTAAGGCTCACCCGCTATCCCAAGCACAGGGTAAGGATACGCTTGCTCTGCGTTGGTTGATATTGGCGCCTAATACAATCTTTTAATGCCATAGAGCCTTGGAGAGTCGTCAAGTTGCACTTTCTGGGTTCCTTCTTCTCTTGGGCCCATCGTCGAAACCGCAACTCAGATTACGAAGCGGATCCAGCAGACTCAGTTCACACCAAAGCCTCGAAACTGATATCCCTGCCTACTCGATGGAAATTCTGGGTAAGTTGAGACTTCAGTAGATGCGTCGCGTTTTCACT
This sequence comes from Dissophora ornata, assembly GCA_025201705.1. Lineage (NCBI taxonomy): Eukaryota > Fungi > Mortierellomycota > Mortierellomycetes > Mortierellales > Mortierellaceae > Dissophora > Dissophora ornata. The sequence continues at coordinate 19,602 of MU616616.1, forward strand.
TGTGGTGCACAAAGGCTCACAAATCGTATACACGGAAAATACAGGGATGTTACGCCGATGTCTGGGACAGCAAGGCGAGGTGCGCCTCTCGCTGTATCTTGGTTTGATGGAACTTGTGGAGACGGCGCCCATTCTGAACCCTATTATCTTCGAGATTCTCCAAGCTCACGTAGGTTTCCGCCCCAACATTTCGGAAAGGCTATTTCGATTTGGTCACACGCGGTGGTTTCGTAACTTAAAATTGTTTCTTCTTGTTTGTCTCTCGCTTGATCTATGCCATACCATAGTTTGTTCACTTTTACGATCAAACAGGCGTACGCTTGTCGCCATTGAAGTTGGAGGAATGTGTCGCTAACTCCAAGAATGGGGGCGAACCAATGTTTGTCGAGCCCCTCCACTATTTGATGAGCGGTCTCGTGAGGTCGCTGATCGGTCTGCAAAAACTGAAGAGAAGGGCATCTCTTACGCATGGTACCGTGAGCGAATTTTCCTACGAAAGGTTATGGAGACGATTTTATGGTCGGTATCCTAATGCGCTATTCTTTTTTTTACAGATGAAATACATGCGGATGAGCATCAGGTTGCTGAGTGTCATCGAGATATGGACAGGATACTCTTGGGACTCGAACGTGCTGGATTGGAGGACTTTGAGCTAGACAAGACCTCGGATTTCAACATGGCAACCAATATTGGCGCTCGGAACAACATGTACGCCACGCTTCTGACTGGATGCTATGAGTCTGCAATTGAATACATGGTGCTCAAGCAGCAATCATATGTCGAATCCTCTGTCGCTCATGGCAAAAGCGTCGCCTCTGAACGGCGGGGTACATCGGATCGTGATCTATATTCTGCAAAAATGACCCCTGGGTCTTCGGAACTGATTCTACACCTCTTCGGAAAGATGCGCAAGTTGCACGACATTGTTAAGGAGAAGGTTGTGATGCCAAGAGGTAGGATCACCAAAGGAAGCATGAAAAGCGCACGTTCTTGATATATTCTGACGTGTTGTCCATTAACAAATAGCTAAGAAACTTGGGCCACTTGGCGAGTCTTCTGTCTTGGGTCTCGAGTGCGTTACAAGGCTCATGGAGTTCATGTTTGCGGAACAGAGTGATGGAGGCTGGCCAGACGAAGAAGCTCAGAGATTGAAGGCTAATGATGACTTTGTGTGTTATGTCAGCACGGTCGTCCACATGCTACTTTCTAAGGTAGGCTTCATTTCTAATCTCAGACCTTGCTTGATTGTCGGTACCATCTGAAGCTAATTTACAGCGTATACTCCTATTCCCCGCTTTAATTGCTTGTATCAGCTCCACACTTCCACGGAAGTATTGAGGGACAGCGAGTACGACTACTCTCGCCGACTCTCTAGCGTGCTGGTCAGGGAATTCCTTGTCAGCGAAAGACCTGATGGCCCCAAGGCTGTGGCTGCAGGAGTCAAGGGCAAGGACAAGAATAAGTCGTTGCTGATGGTCGGCATCGAAGCACTCACAGCAGGTTTAATGACGATCCAACGCTTTTACGCAGTTGAGCCCAGCTCAAATGTGGCGGGAACCACTACACCTAAGAGTCTACAGAGTCGTAAAGTCGTGTCTGGTTTCCTGGCTGCGACGCTGCCTCAAGTCAATGGCGGCCATCGACAGGACCAACAAGCTGCCGAAGTTGTAGCCTGGACAACTTCTCGAACGATACAATGTGATATCGATGGTCTTGCGGCCGCTTATATCCAATACCTGCAGGGACTCTTTTTGTTGTTTGTGAATGAGACGATACCGCTTCTGAAGGAAGCAGCAGGACTATTGGGCATGATCCAAATCCTTTCAAAGTATCTCTCAAGGACGGATGAGTGTGCAGCCGATGTAGGAGAAGCTGTGGATGGTCCAGTTCAGACCCTATCAAAAGCAAGCTCTACGCCAAGCTCGGACTTCATGGCAACAAGGACTAATCAGCTCGACCAGTTGATTCACTGGCTGGTGAAGCTTTGTCGAGACCAGGCTATCGATGATGCCATACTTACGAAAACACTTTTATCAATGATGCTACAGCTGGAGCAGGAGTGTAACCACCCTCAGGCGAACGCTAACCTCCTGCTGCCCTCCGATAACCATAACGAAGCAGAGTCCTCTACTTCTGGGCGTCTCGCTGTAGCGGGTGGTGGTGTTGGTTCACTCGGCTTTGGTAGCGTGACAGCATCATCGGTCACCACTCATTGCCCTGAGGCGGCGACTCGTCTGCGACTAGCGGCCGATGTGTTGTTGACATATGGCATGAACTATGGTGGGCCCAACGTTCCCAGTCTTCGTGATTTACCCGAGAGAATCCCACTGGGCCCAGAGGCGGACGAAGACATTGTGCGGTTGATCCAATTGAAGCGAGAGATAGGAGTCGATGCTCAATTCGCAGTAGTGACGCTGAGGACTTCGGGTGCTGTCACGGAGGTGTTACTACAGCAGGTCGAGCGATCGCTCGAGGGCCTCGAATGGGCTTTGAGTAAACTCCGATTTTGTGGGCTGATGTCAGGTAAGCGCTTTACAAAGATTTACAATATAAGAAGTGCGCACGTGCGCGAGAGTTGGAGTGTAGGAGAGAGAAGAAAAGTGTGAGAAGTGGGAGGCGAGTGAAAGGCTCGGACAGCCAAAAAAAAAAAAAAAAAAAAAAAAAAAAAAAAAAGAAAGGAAAAAGAAAGGAGAGCCAGTGCAAGGACAAGGATGCCAAAAAAAGTGAACCAAGGAGTTCAAATGATGAATGTCCTCGAATTTGAGTTGCGGAGATTATTATTTTGCTGAAAGAAAAGGTGTGATCAAGGACTGATAAGATCTTAAAATATGTATCTTATTATTTGCACGGTATCGATATTTTTGTACATGACTACTGCATCCGTGGTGTTGTTGGCGGCAGTGTTATGTACTGTCCCCTATTCAATCATTTATCCCATGCATAGTAGTTGAATCCAACATCCAGCGTGGATTTTGTTGATGTTGTTATTGTCGTCGTTGATGCTAGGGGATGTTGGTCCGGGACAATTATTGATCAATGGGTGATGTATTATCGATGGGAAGAAAGTAAAGGTTATTGGTGCTAGTTACCGGTTGCCCTCAAAAAGCACAAATGAGTCCCAGACGACAATCATTTTTGTTGTAGTACACCATCTTATGCTTATTATTTGTTGTAACTTAACAGTGGGATTGAATAGAACACTAACACTAGTATGCTTCTTATCAAATCGCGTTTGTTTTCACATAGGCTCTGAAGGCTGGAGCATAAAACAATCAACAAACGACGATCGCCCACAACAACGCGCTGAATCTTCTTCACAACAGGCTCACGCTTCGCATCATCGAGTAATTCAAAACGTGAACAAAAAATCTCTTCAAGAGTTCGAGACCGAAGTTTGTTGGCGAGTTGAGATCTGTGTGTGGGTCCTCGTGCGCATAGCACAATCGTGCATCAACCAACTCTCCTCTGAGCATTTGATTCGAGTTCTTCAGCGGTGCTACAAAGTCCTGACGGCCCTGACAAAATATTACTTGTCGCCTCTCAGTGTCGCACCACTCAACCTCTTTGCATCTCCGTCATCATCATCATCGACCTCAAATGGGAATGCATCATCAAGTATTACGTCGCACGGTCAGCGAAAAACGGCAGCAGGGAATGGTGTTATTCGATTGCCACATGGTTTCCTCCGTGTCACACAGGTTGCTGGCATGGAGCTGTCCAAGCACCTATACTCGTTCCTAAGCTATTTCCAAATGCTCGATGTGGAACAGAAAGCCAGAGCACAGGAGCGGGGTGGCGGTGGTCATAAAGGATCCAAGAAGACAGGTGGTGGAGACAAGGGCAAAGAGCCAACCCAAGACGGCGCAGCTCCCAAATCCGTGACAGGTCGTGTAGATAATCCTACAGGCGGTGGATCGGTAAAGTCGCGCCAAAAGGCTAAGATTCTACGCGAGTCAAAATTGATCCCGACGTTAATCTATGGGGTGGAGCAGTACGAGCGGTTTGTGATCCAGCTGAGCAAGAAAGCCAAAGTCAACTTGACCCAGTTTATGAGGCGGAGTACCGCACGTGATTTCAGGATCCAAATTCAAAGGTTAGGAGATCTGGGGCTGGAGGACCAGTATGATGAAGATCGACAACAGTTGTTGATGCAGAGACAGGAGCAGCAACAGCAACAGCAGCAACATCAGCAAGAAGACGATGGAGATGTGCATATGATGAGCGATGATCATGAGATTGATGTGGTGAGTCGGACAAATCCTAGGCACCTATGCCTATCTCTTTTCTATCAGGCATGCATGTACACCTTTCCGATTCAGATTTGTATCTTTGTTTGTACATGATCATCTGATATCAATGCAACATCTCTTTTCCTATCTCTCTCATTTTTAATGTGCTCACGCAGGCTCAGCTTGAAGAGGAGGACGAGGAAGAAGATCGGGACGACGAGGTGTTAGTGCGGTCGCGCAAACGTGCAAAGCGCGAGAACTGAGGTCTATTCATTAGAGACCAAGGAGGGGCCGTAGTGTCGCAGTGTGGTTTATTATTGCCTGTAGGTAGTGTAACAAGCCAATCGTAACAAACAGAAAAGAAACGAGGCAAACAAAGAAACGTAGTACCGTAAAATAAAAGACGAGCTGTCACAGAGTTGCCTTTTATTATCAACATTAGAGTCAGACAATAATGAGCCATCTATCAAGAGGAAGAAGGCAGCATATCTTTCATTTTTTTTTCTTAGATATATTGAATGTTTACTGCGATTCATAAAAGAGAAAACCTTTTTTTGGCATGGCACATGGGACGAGATTGTTTGGTTGGGATAATGTACACTTTTTTATTACAGGGTGTTTGAATTTTTTTTTTCAGCGTGCTTTTTTTTGTTCAGCAGATGACAATTCAGGTATAAGCGGATGCAGCTCTTTTTTTTTTTTGGCTGCATTCTCTACTTGAAACCTTAGTACGAGGAAGTCTGGTACATCGACGGGTTCTGGGTGCACGGCTGAGGCAATATAAGACCCGAAGACGACGGCGATGAGGCGCGGCTGTTATACCTCAAAGACTGCGGCTGCTGTTGCACAGGCTCACACAGTGGTGAGTTGTACTGCGGGCCACTGTAACCGTACGACTGCTGAGGGTAATGATGCTGCTGCGACGGGTAATAGTTGTTCTGGCTCGGTTGCTGTAGTGAGTAGGCTACAGGCGAGGTGGGAGCAAAGAGCGAAGGCAACGCAGGGACTTGGTTCGATTGATGAACTGGCACCATTGGGGGTGACACCGACAATGAGGAAGGAGAGTACTGGTTATGTGCGGGGCTCGAAGGTGATAGAGGGGGCGACTGGAGCTGGTGTTGGTGATGAGCGGGATATGCGTGGCTAGGATAGGCCTTGGGCGAGGACATTGGCGTCGAATGACGGGAGCCGCTGTATTGGGGGGCCAGAGCAGGGAAAAGCTGCTGTGGCTGGTAGTGCTTGTTTTGAGGCGCCTGGACGGCAGTTGGAGACGACGAGCGCGAGGCGTTAGGTGAAGGAGAGGACGAAGAAGCAATGGTCATGGAGGAGGCAGTAGAGGGAGCAGTGGCCGTCTCGAGACCTGCACAGGATCGAAGGCGACGAATCTCGGCGATAGCATTTCGAAGGGTAGTGATCGAATTGGATTTGACGGGGGGTTTCTTTTCTGTGCCATCGGCGTTGAACTGCTTCTGTTGCGAGTGTGATTGCTCCTGTTGTTGTGATTGTGATTGTGCCTCTGCAGCAGATTCGCGGACAAGATTGGCGAGTTCACCGAGGAGCTGGTTCATTGTATCACGTCTTTGACGCTCATCGAGGATATGTGTGGCACGACGCTTTTCGAGGGCAGTGAGACGAGATATAGAATCGACATTCTTGCGATTGAGAACGTTAACGCCGTGGAGGCGAAAGACGTTCTTTGAGGGTGATGTGGATGTGGGAGCTGACGTTGTTGCAGTCATTTTTGTACAAGTGTGCTGGTTTCGTTTGTGGTTTGTGGTTTGTGGAATGAGAGACAGAGACAGAGAGATGAATGAGAAGAGATGTTGCGGTGTAACGTGGGAGTGCTGCTGTTGGAGGAGTGGGTGGGCGTGCGGGGGTTGTGAAGATTTTTGTTTTTGCAACGGTAGTATTTCAGAAAGGAAAGAGAGAGGGAGCGAGACGAATGCGGGTTGATATTTATAGGGGAGCAAGAGAGGGTGCGACTGAATAGGGATAAATAGGGACAGAGTAGCAGCATGGAGACAACACCATCGCGGTGTATCGGGTGCGTCTGCTTGGCCAGAGATAAGTGCACGACCTGAGACCGAAAAAAGGTCGTCGCAGAGGACCGACGGCCAGAACCTTAATTGAATGAATCGGACTGAATACTGATATCGCACACACACTGTCATACCATCGCTTGGCGAGTGTGGAGGAAACACTAATGAAATGATGTGAACCTTCGAGCCTTTCTTGCCTCCCACTTTCTCGCTCTCTCGCTGCACTCTCATAATCTACAGTACACACACCGACACGGAGAATACCAATCAAAGCATAACCCTATCGTCTGTCGACGAACATCAGCTTGCTGTATCTCCACGTTGCTCAGATGAGACGGATACACCCATGGGCAAGCTCCACGCTTGTCGCCCTCATCTCAAGCGCAATTAAAGAAAGCGCCGAGCACTCCATCATATCTAGAGTAGCAATACAAAAATGCTGCACAGACACACTGAAACACTGTCGATACAGAAAAAAGCAGACCACAATGGCACTCCGACATGTAGAATCTATCGCCAAAAGATAAGATGTTCGACACCATGGCCAGGGGTGGGCGGTCAATGAACCCCATTGAAATGTCACCACTCTGCGCGATTTACCATTCTCTTGGGAAAAAAAAAAACATTTATCAGAGCAAACCCATCAAGCCGATGATCAGTCTGCGATAGTGCCATGGAACCATGGGCATCGATCTGTGAGAAAAACTGAAATGCATTATGACTGCAAGTACACACACAAATTCTGCAGAGTTCATGCATTCGATTTTGCCCCCTACCTTTGTGATTACTCTTATTGTTTGTTGTTTGTTGTCTCTGTTTTTTTTCCCTTGGAATGCGCATGGAGACGCTTTGACACCAAAGAACAGAGGTTTAAAGAACAATATTATTAGAAAGGAAAGTTTTGATCATGATTGTCTCACCATGGTAAGGAAGCAAGGAATAACACCGAGGAAAAGAAAAAATATATATCTGGTTGATCGATTGCTGTAACACCAGGGATCGTATTCCCTAAAGGAGTCGAGGCCGAAAGGCAGAGAGGACAAGGCGAAAAGCCAGCGTACTATGGAGCCTGTACCAACATCTTCAACTTGATCCTCCTTGATCGGACCGGGTCTGCATTATTCACCCATTCAACTATCAAACAATTGCGTGCTAAACTTTCGACCATGGACCAGGGATAGTTTAGAGTTGTGCCTGGAGTATCGAGTGATGGACACATTCATGTATGCATATTATTGATTGTAAGATATCTTGTTAATCGCATTACAATGAACGTTAACAATTGCTCACTGGACCCGTTGGCTTTACTGCTGAAAATAACAGCTGCAGATCCTGCAGCCGCTGAAGGGGTATTTGGTTAGCGCGATTTCTTAATTCCTTCTTGCGATTGGATTTGCTTGATGTTTTTGTTTGTATTCCATGGTAAGGCTCTTTATGCTTGTTACTTCTTTCCAGGACTTCTGCCTGTTTTTTTTTTTTTTTATTTGTTTTGATGTGAGAAGATGGGTCAAGATGCTCCGCGAGTTAAACGATGAAAAATAACACAATAACGACATTGACGGCGAACACGAGGCTATTTCTGGCGACGAAGATATCGTATCGTTCATCGCACAAACGAAGTGCTCATCAATGGTTTTTTTATTTTTTTATTTCGTTGTTTGGCCTCGTGCTTCCTAAAACGTCTGAGCCACAAAATGCCTGTAGACAAAGAGGAGTGGGGGATGGGGCGATGCATAATGGGCTCATTGGCGCGATTGCTGCGATATGTTCCCTCGACCTCTAGCATTCCATGTGGGACGAAAGAGAGAGAAGACCCGGCTATATACACTTCCGTTGCTCTGTAGATGTCCATATTCATTTCCTTTGGTAAAGGCGCGCTCACTCTCCTTCCTCCTCTTTGTGATGGCTTGATATCCAAAGCAGGGGATTAGGTCATGATACAGAATTTGAACTAGCTTAGTGCGTGGATAGCATTCAAGGTAATTTGAGCCAAATCTCGCGTCATGCCTAATAGTACAACTAGACTCCATGGACAATCGAATCGGCAAAAAGGAAAACAAAATTATGGCTCCGCTCTTTGCCTGTTGCGATCCCGCCCCAGCGTTATCTGTAAATGTCTTTATCGTCATCATTTCGCTCTTGTATCAGCCCTTATTATCTTTTGTATGTTTTGCTCTGTGAGAGAGACAGCCTGCACAGGAGCTATCATTTTTTGACGGATACACGTTAGGCAATCGTTCCTTCGGGGCTCAAAAACATTAAACATGTTATGTCGGTATCAGCAACCAAGATTAACAAAAGATAAACTGGGTTAGCAGCATTGATGTCCGGCATCGATTGCGCTCATAGACACATTGTACGGCGAGTGCATGCATCGCATAAAGCAATTTGAATGCGTTTATGCTAAGATTGCTGATCGTTTAATCATATGCAGGAGGCGCGGCCTCCGGTATGCATTTGTCAAGCTACAGATAATAGCGAGGAACCACAAGCATGAGCCTTCTTGGACGTCAACTTGAGCCAATGAAAACATCAATGCGCATGTGTCAGGAACAGGAGAAATGGTCAATCAATGAGAACACCCCACTCAGGCTATGGGCGGGATTTCTGGCACATATAATTTTTGTTCCATGGCACGTTTAATTAGGTAGCTCGATAGCTTTATGTCAAGTACATTTCGCCGCCATTATGGACCTCATTGGCTACGAGCGATTCATGGAATCCAAACTCCTCCCACGGATAAAACAACCAAAAAAAAACAAACAAATCCCCCCCCCCCAAGCACATCACAACTCTAAAATTTGCATTAGTGCCTGAAGCGCAATTGCCAAATTGGCCATGTTCGGTTTCCCACACACGGAACACCGAGCACTATGCTGAAGACAACATCGCTCGACCGTTTTAGACAAGAACAAAGTAGTATCCGATATCACGGTCGGAATAGGAGCTTGAGTGAGACCGGCGTCTCTTGTCTCTTGATACGATCTATACAACTATCATGGTCATCATCAGATTGTGGGATTGCGAAGTGCATCAAATGGAACACAGGTATATGGAAGGGGTGTCTGCAGGTTGCACTCGAGAGGCACATCCGAAGAGGAAACTGATAAGTAGGCAATGACTAAAATCCGAGATGAGGTGGGGGAGGAGGAGGGGGGTGAACGTTGTTTATCCTACCAATCACGGTCGTCTGATGTGCCTGACGATAGTGAAGTATCTCTGGCCTCGTATACTCTCGCCCTGACTTGGCGCCGTGTGCACTGTTTCTTATTATTTTTTTTTTTGCGTGGGGGTGAGGGGAAGTGTCAAGCGAGCGCCTGTTACGCCTCCCCACTTCTATACGCTTTTCGTGAAATATGCGATTCATTTTCGAGGATCAGGAAACCAATGCCTTATTTCGTCCTCGTTCATGTGTACAAAGAGAGAAGTTCGAAATGAACAAATATACCCTTTTCTTCGTTTCCCCAGTTTAATGAGTACTTGGAAAAGTGTGGGGAGGGTTTACGAGTATCCTATTACACATTGGATGTTATTATTTTGGAGCAAAAACAAAAACCAAAAGATTGTTTTGATAACAGATTCCTAAAATGGGTGTATCCGTGGCACTTTTCTGGTGCCCACCCACCTTTGTTTATTTATTTTTAGATAGCCAACAGATTTCACCTCTCATATCAGAATCGAGGAGAGCCCGCTTTTATCATCCACGATCTCTCTATCTCACCACACGTACACGCGGGGGGACACGTGTTGCAGTATGGGAGAGAGCATGTGATCTGCAAATACAGAGAGACGATTGAACCATGCAAGAAGTGAAATTTCTCACGCTGTGCGCACGTTGCTCAAGCACCAAATAGCCCTTCAAGAAACCCTGCTTGAATAGACTGACTGAACGCATGGCGAAAGAATTTAATGCCATCTGTTCTTGCTGTTGCTGGAACATGGTATGGTGTGCAAAAGTGTCGCTTGTCGGTCCGAGTAATACTTTTATACCATAATGTGCGTAGTCACTTTGTGTCTACTGTAGTATATACAAATACGGCGTGTCCTCCTCGCAAGACTGCCCTCCTGTACCGAATTCAAGCGTGCTTGAAGGTTAGTTTCCAAGCGTGAGTTTACTCTTTGATAGCAGCGTGATATATGTCTTCACAGCGGTGTTCGGGCGGGCGTGAACATTTCTAAGCCGCCATTTCTTGGAAGAAAATAGATGTGTCCTGTGTAGAGTATCCAGTGCGTGATTTTCCGTTGAGGGCAGACAAATGAATATGTTTAGATCTACGAGGGAAAAGGGTACGTTAGGATTGCACAACATCTTCTGCTTGCGTGCAAGTGCGAGTGCGAGCCAAAGAAATAAGAAAATGCACAGGACGAACGATTAAGCAAAAGCACAGACAGGTCTAGCTCGTCTGCTTCGTTTTCACGAAGTCATCTTGGTCTATTGAAATAAAGAACATAAGATCGTTTCATATAACACCACCATGGTTCTAATCGCTCTCGCCCCTTGCTTTATCATGAAGCACCGGAGATGCATCTAGGCTTCGCTTAACAAGCCAAATGGCTGGACCTTTCTACTCAATATCTGTCCAAGTGTACAATCTTAGTTATCTCAGTGCGTACAAAGAATCGGCACCTCAACAACTGAGGGGCACGCAAGGGAGTACAAGCGCTTGTTTCGTTTTGTTTGACCTTCCCTGCTTGACGGAACAAAGTCCTCGTGAGGATGCTGAGACTTCCTCCTCTTAACGGGCGAGATTTGTTGTTTGTGGAAAGTACCCTTGATTGCCCACCATCTGCAGTGTTCCAGTTTGAGCTCATTTCCCCCACCATACTGTATGATGCCACTGTGCGTCGTCTGATCTAGAACTTTAAGAAACCATCTCTCAACAACTCCGGGTTTATGTCTCCACTATCTCGGGAGTGTGCCGCTGCAGCGAAAGATCAAATCGCTGTCAGGTCTAGCATTGTAGTCAAGTCTACATTTGTGTTATCCGGCTTCAGTGTATTTTTTTTTCTCAGTCACCGACATGTACTAGTGTCAACCGTTTTCAGTGAAATATGGAGCGATGCAGGTGCGTCGTTTTTTTTTGGGTGTGTGTAAGGGCTGGAGCAGGGGTAGACATACCGTTGAATGTACTTGCGGGATGATTCCTTCAATAATAGGGACCGAATGCGGTTGTTGTTTTTGGCCAACCTCCCGACCTTGCTCTCTCGATCACAAAATTTTCCCTGGTGAAACGATCGAAACTGACTAAACCTTGATCAAAGAAAGCCATTCGTCACCTTCTTAAAATAAATAACGGGCAGCCAATAACCTCAGGAAGGGGATTCAATTTAATTCTCTTTTTCCACGGAAAACAAAAACAACCTTTGGGATGTGGGGATGGACAGGCTCATATGCAGTGTACATGTAGTGTATCCTCATGTGAGGTTGTCTGGTCTCCCCCTCCCCAGGGATTATGCTTTAATCTTCTCGGCAGATGTTGACGGTGGAGCTAAAGGACCTATCTTGCAAAGCCAGCTACAACTAGTCAAAGTAGAGATTGAGAAAGATTGAGAAAGGTCAAGAAAGAAACTTAGTTGGGAGCATCATAAGGCAATTTTTTTTTTTTTTTTTTTGAATTGGTACACTAACTTTCTATTTACGCCTGCGGAATAGATGTCGAGGTGTGGGTCGCACGGCAAGCGACGAGTCCGCAGCATTCGCTGTCAGCTGGTTTTTACTAGACTGCACATTTGTTTACACCACACTACAGTACAACACTTTCAAATAAACAAACAAACCACCAACGAGACAACAAAGAGATCATGCACGCAGATAGCTTGATAACTTCGAAACCTTATTCGCTTGTACGACATAAAATACGACTTGATAACATATCAGCAAAAAAATTCCATCTCCAATAGGTTGATGACTGCTAATCTTAGGCATTGATGGTTCGGAAACGGCTCCCTGCTTACAGCTACAGCCATACTCACTTACTAACCAAGTACCGCCTTAGAATGAAGACTGACATAAACAATTAAAAGTGAAAGATAAAAGGTCGATCTGGATCTATGGTTTAGACGGAACCTCGAGCTTGTGTTCCAAGAGAAGTACATTTACCAATGATAATGCTAATGAACACGCTCATTATGCTCTTTGTGGTCCAGATATTCGTAGATCCAAACTGATACAGGCCAATGGGGGGGTTTACGACTTTGTTCAATATTTCAGGTTTGTTGATTGGTTGGGGCTTGCTCGCATCCACTGGTTCCAGGGTTGTTCCTGCAAGCTGACTCTTGTATCCACTGTTAGCCCCCTGTCATCTATTTGCTCTGCAATCCGGCTATTCCGCACATCGCAATAACAAAGGGAATAACTGAATAAAAAAATAAACAAGGTGTTATTGATTCGAAACAAATATCGGCCAGACCAGTAAGACGAGAAGCACTCTTCAAATGAAGGTACCACCGTCCTCTATGATATCTGCTGTGTCGCTCCTTTCTGTTTACCGAATCCCTCGAAACTGCACGGCTGACTACAACTTTCTGGGTTCGATTTACTGTTGAATTAGCGCTGTGAATATTTGCATTGATGGACACAGGGACGTGGCCCTTCCCCCCCAGCCCTCTTCGCCCGCTATGTCTATTTGAGGATGCTCCGTGAACACACCAGCGGGGGATGAAAAATCACTATGATTAGACTGTGGGCACGCTACACGGTCCAAGGCCTACCTGTTGAGTTCTAAACCCAGATCAAAGAGTCCATGGGCGAGAATCGGGGTTGTTGTCTTGCTGCGGGAAAGTGGAGAAAGTCAGCGAGACGAATAGAGTTTCACTTCCAAAAGTGGGACCGATAGTCGGAAACGCTATTTCATAAAACTGGAAGAGCACCTAACTCGAATCATTACAATTTGCGCCCATGAATCAAACAGGCACAGTTCGGCCTTTTTTTTCCATTGTTGCTGAATATATCGGATCAATATTCAGTCAGCCAAAATCAGGCGCAGAATGAATTGAAATAAGGAGGAGGAAATCAATCCACGCCCTCTACCTGCATAAACATACATTACTACTTTAGCAATTGATTTGTGCCCAATTCACATTTTTTTTACTCACCTCACATGCTACATGCTCGCGTGAGGTGGATGGTATGGATGAGCAAGGCAAAGACAAATACAAAGAGTAGATTCTCGTTGTCAATGCTCAACCGATGAAAGATAAAACAAAACGGGCATCGAGGTACGTTTCTGTGAGGCAAAAAGATGATTAGTGATGGCGAATGGACAACTTAGGTTCGTTTCTGGTCAAATCGCTTCTTTGTTGTTGTTGAAAAGTTTAAACAAACTCACTCACCTGTCTATCGAGTGAAGACACAAGAAAGGGTGTCAACAAAAACGGGTTACAACCCTTTAAGATCTACAGCGAATGAATTAGAATGAATTCTGATCAAAAGGATGAGCGGAAGACTTGGTACGCTTGCCTAAACCATGTGGAATCGCATCCATGTATGAGAACAACAAAAAAGTGTCCGGAGTGCTAAGCTGTCGAGACCATTGAGATGGAAGGGACAATTTTCTTATTAAACGTTGTGAGTTTGAGTAGAGTTGAGTTGAAAACGTCGGACAAAGCCAGGTGACTGGTTTGGAATCATTTTTCCTTGTCTGCGCTTGGAACAAACAACCTGTACAACAACTCTACTTGCTGCAGGATTGACCGAGGGAACAGGAAGGTGGGCTCTCACATGTTTGCTCGCGAACGCGCTATTGAGATCATGGCGGACTGAATACTTTCTATTCACTCTTCATCTGCCTGTTGGCCGCTTGCCAGTAGAGAAGGAGTTCCTTATAAAAACGCCCTCCCATACCTTTTTTTCTTTTTTTTCTTTTTTTTCTTCACCCTCAGGTCTCTCCTCCCTTTTTATCTCTTCTCTCGTCTCCGCCTCGCCTCCTTCCATCCTTCACTCCCATTCACAATGTTGAAACTCTCTGACCCCATGGCCCAGGTCATCATCCTGGTAAGTTGGGCGCTACTCCTCCTTCTCTTGCATCGCCTTCCTTGTCTATCACTTCCTCAGCTCCTAACACGCACTCATTATCTACATTCTCTAGGGTTTCATCTGCTTCTGCTGCCCTGGTATGTTCAATGCCTTGCAGGGAACTGGCACCTACGGCCTAAGCGCCAAGGATTCCGATGTCGGAAACCATGCTGGTACTGCTCTCTCAGTTGTGTTCGCCTTCTCCTCCCTGTTCGCTGGTGCTCTTTTCAACATTATGGGTCATCGTCTCCTCCTCATTCTCGGAGGTTTGACCTACGTCCTCTATGTCGGATCTTTCTTGGCCTACAACTACATTCAGTCCATCGTCTTCGTCGTCATCGCTTCCTGCTTGCTCGGTATTGGTGCAGGTTGGTTGTGGTGCGCTCAGGGTGCCGTCATGATGGGTTACCCCGACGAGGGTGAGAAGGGCAAGTACTTCTCCATTTTCTGGGCTATCTTCAACTGCGGCGGTGTCCTCGGTAACGTCATTCCTCTCGGAATCCAGTGGAATGACTCTACCGCCGGCGGTGCCAGCACTGGTTCATATGTCGGATACATGGTCGTCATGACCGTTGGTTCCCTCATCTCCGTCCTCTTGTTGCCCACCTCCAAGGTCATCCGCAAGGATGGTTCCCACGTCGTCAAGATCAGGTACTCGAGCCCCATCGACGAGCTCAAGTCTGTTTTTGCCCTCTTCAAGGACTGGCGCATGTTGGCTCTCGTCCCCATGTTCTTCTCTTCCAACTGGTTCTACACCTATCAATTCACCGCCGTCAACGCGTTCAACTTCACTGTTCGCACCCGTAGCATGAACTCGATGTTCTACTGGTTCGCTCAGATTCTTGCTTCTATCGCCTTTGGTTCCTTCTTGGATCGTCCTCAGTGGTCCCGTCCCACTCGTGCCCGCTATGGACTCATCTTGTTGACCACTGTCTTGGCTGCTACCTGGATTGGAGGCATTGTCTTCCAGACCACCTTCGGACCCAGGAACGCCATGTTGAACAGCAGCGGTGTCTGGGTTAAGAATACGGCTGACTTCCACATGATCGACCTTGTCGACAACACCAGCGAGTACATGGGACCCTTCTTCCTCTACTTCTTCTACGGTGTTTCCGATGCCATGTACCAGGGTTACTCTTACTGGTTGATGGGAGCCCTTACCAATGACACTAACCAGGCTGCCCGCTTCGCTGGTTTCTATAAGTTCGTCCAGAACTTGGGAGGTGTCTTGGCCCCCGTTGTCCAGACCTCAGTCATTGGTAACGGTCCTTCGGATGGTTACAACGCCCTTCACGCGACCGGCCACGGTATGGGCGAGATCATCATCACCGTTGTCCTCGTCTTCCTCGGTGTTCTCGGTGCCTTCCCTGTCGCCTTCAAAGCCGTCAAGGACCACACCGTTGAGGACGGTGATGATGTCGTTTCTGAGAAGCAGGAGGCTGCCTTCGAGGATATCAAGGCGTAAAAAGGTCATTTGATTAGTCTTTTACTCTCTCCATTTAGTACCCATTATACAACTTAATTGCTCCCTTTTACCCGCATGGACTCTTTCCCTACACATTATTACAAATGGTCTTGAGCCACAATAATAAAAATCATCTTGTAAAACTTTCCTGTTGTGCAACAAGCACGTCGTTGACGACCGGATAGTCTATTGGGTTGTCATGGCAGTTTAAGCGGTTCGCACCCATTTTAGGACAAGAACCTGTTTGAGTTGACCCAGGGGCAGCAACCTTTGGGGCTTTGACGCGGGCAAACGTTACAAGGCGTCACATCAAGACATAAGATGTGTCGAAGGCCAATCGGGTAGCACAAACGTAAAAACCTTCCGCACCAGAGAGGAGACACCCCTGACCCTGTCCCTGACCCTGACTTTGACCCTTAAGCCTTGAAGGCCTGAAGCCAAAGGACTCTTTGATGTCATTTTAAATTTTAGCACCTTGCGAATTAAGAGAGGCGCCGCATGGGTTGACTGCGCACATGTTTAACTTTGTTTGGAAACGGAAAGCAAATGCTTAGAGCGACAGTCTCGAGGAGGGACGATGACGGTTGAACGATGCCAAGGAAACGGCACAACACCCATCGCAGATAAGACCGTTTGGCAGCCCGAAAATAGCTAGCCACGTGCCGTGCAATGTCGCTCCACACGCAGTGTTCAAAGGATGTTCCTTTTTTCGTCGACAGAAAAAAAAGCCCACACCTCATTCACCTCTTCGACATTCGCTGCATTCGTTTTAGTTCCTTACCCTTCCTTGATTCAACATTCACAACCGAGAGAAAATTAAGTCAGCAAAAAGTCAGCAAACAAAATCGCACGCAGGATATTCGACAACATATTCTTTCAATATACATCATGGGCTGCACAAATTCAAAAGGACTCTCCGAAGGATCAACAGCCTACAGGCCCCAGCAGCAGCAACAACAAGTCCCCTACGCTATATCTCCTCAGATGTTGCCGCCTTCGACTCTTCCTCAGGGCTGGTAAGGACGCACTCTGTTCTCTGTTCCTTTTCATCCAACCCGAGCAACTATTGCTGTTTTCTAACATCTGCTTTGTTATGTTCCCGCATGAAACTCTCTCAGGATCTCACAATTCGACCCAAATAAGCAGCGCCTCTACTACATCTACCCTCAGACCGGGCATGTGACCTGGGCCCACCCAGGCGGACCCGCTGCAGACGCTCAGGAGATGGCACGGTTCTATCAGATCCAGGAGCTGCAACGTCAGCAGTACGGTCAACAGGGGCAGGCCTATGCGAACAATAGCATTCATAGACCGTTTGCTGATTCTTATAACCGCATGGGAGGCATGGGGCCGGGTGCCAGTCTTGCGATGGGTGTAGTTGCAGGCAAGTCAATTTTTTTTCGACTTTGTTGTTTTCTCGGTTTCGAGCGAAATCCGTTTACATTGCGCTCTTGGGTTGCTCTCAGGAATTCTATTTTGATGTGAGGTACAGATTATTTCGCACACTTGACTAACCCATTCTTCCATCTTGTTCAAACAAATGCAGGTGGTGCTGCAGGATTACTGGCGGGAGAGTTGTTATCTGGAGGATTCCATCACAACAATGGCTTCTATGGAGGAGGATACGGAGGAGACTATTACGGCGGAGGTGGCGGCGACATCATCCCGGCCGATATCGGCTACAACGGTGGTGATGTGATCCCTGCCGACAATTTTGGTGGCGGTGATTTTGGAGGCGGCGGAGGCTTCGGAGACTTTGGTGGCGGAGGAGACTTTGGAGGTGGAGATTTTGGATTTTAAGAGATGATTTTGTTGCCATTGCAGGAGCCTTATCCCCTCTTCCCTTTCTTTGCACAAGAACTAAATTGTAGCCATGACCAGTGTAATAATATAATAATATTCTGACGAAACGCAAAAAGATAGATGACCTCCTACTCGTACAGAGCGGTGTTATAATATCTGCTCGAGGGTGTTTTCTTGGTATCCTCACTCGAGACCGCCAGCAAAAATATATCGGTGCTTGACAGAGTCTGAATTGCTGCCTGAGAGATTTTAATAAGGCACTCCTGATGAAGGATGTCCAGAAAATAAACTGCCTATCTCTCAAGAAAACTGCTTGGGATGTATTTATATTCCTATGGGAAGATACCCAGAAACAAACGGCGTTGGCCACGGGCAGGCAACGGCAGCAAAGAACAGGCGTGCCGCTGAGTAGGAATGGATTTGCTACACAACACTTGGCCTAAACTCCTAGGATTTACTACGTGACGCGTAGTCTGGAGACCGAAATGTTTTTTTTTGATGTCACCAAGGACGTAGAAAAATCTTTCTACGCTCATTTTATGTTCTCTCTTTGGCTATATCACCACAGCTAACTAACGAACAGAAATGTTGAATTGGTGACAGCAGGCATGGGGGAGGGTATGAGAAGGCATCAAGGGTGCGAATAATAGTACAATGAAAAAGGGATGAAATGGTACAGAAAGGGTTTACGAACAAAGTACAGATGAGGTAATGAGGCAAAAATGGTATAAAGCGTGAGAAAAATAGAAAGAAAGAAAGAAAAAAAAAAAAGGGCGATCGCCTAAGCCATGCTGACAGCCCAGCGTTCGCCGTTCTCAGGACGTGTAAACACGACCGTGGCCCGAGAGTTGTATGTGATGCCATCAGAATGGCGCACAAATAACAACGGCAATGACAGTGACTTTTCATCAGCCGCCACGCCCATCTGCTTGCCCTGGGGCAGATCCACCAGAAGAGTTGTTTGGTCCAGTGCGCTGTTGTTGATGCTTCCCGGCTCAGTGCTCGACACATTTCTCCGGATGATGTGAGTTGTCAAGGGACCCCTCGATCCCAACCAGACACCCATGGGCACCTGGCTAGTCTCGTCTCCGATCTGGGAATAAAAGTTGGACACAACAAGCTCCAGCGTGTGCGAAGCCGCGTTGTAGACGGGGTTCTTCATCAGAGTGGGGAAGGGCGTGATTGGGTGGTGGGCCTCGCTATCTCTATCTGCAGGGAGTGATTCAAAGTACGTATACTCGAATTTGGCTATTGAGACAGACAGAGAAATCCTCCTGTTAGTTATGGGAAAGTGTTAAGGACACATTTCAAAGATCAAGTAGATAGTAGGACTTACAAATGCCAACAATGGTCCAGCACAAAAAGTCATCGCTGCCAGGCTTCATAATGTCGTTGTTTCCACCAGCCATAGTCGACGGCTGGTACTTCAGGACGGTCTTTGTGGTCGTCGAATGGTCCATGTAGCGTCCGACCTGGTGGTCGTTGCCGACTGCGCTCAAATAAACGCGCTCACCATCCTTATTACGCTCCGTTGACATGAGCGCCACCTTCTGCATCTGACAGATTGGTCCTGTCGCGTTCTCCTGGATGCGACCGTTCTCGACCTTGCAGACAATCAACCGGTCCGACTGCAAGCCCGTTGCAGTCTCTGTCAAGATAATCTCCGCACCATAGGTGATTGGCGAGGACGACTGAATGGCGGACTGGCGGTGGTGCGATTTGGGAGATCCAATACGCGCAGCAGGGTTGCTGGGGCCATTGGAGACGATTGTTACCGAAAATGAGGACCAGGTCGAGTTCTTGGCACAGAACTCGCCATCCTGGACGGACATGTACTTTGTGCGGACCGTCTGCGAGTTAATGCGATTAAAGAGCGAGACAAGCGATCCGGCAAGGATACAGGACGAGACGTTGCGAGCCTTGGCAGTTTTCTTCGATGGCTTGGAAATGATGGCGATCGGTGCACTGTCAAACACAGCATATGGCTCCGGCAGATCTGCAGTATTGACAACACCCTCTTCAGACTCGGGTCCCATCGAGTCCTTCGAAACAAAGCCATTGGGGAGGCAGGCACGGCCATAGACCTGGAGCTTCAGCTGGAACGACTTTGCTTTCGCTGAACCTGTCACGTACAGGTACCGGAATGTGCCAGTGTGGTCATCCTCCAAGGTTGAGCGCTGGCCGAGGGAGTTGTTGATGTCGCTCTCACAGACAACTGACATCGTAACTTGCGGCTTGCTGCTCAGAGCCGATTTCGAGTCCCCCTGAGGGGCCTGAATGTTAACGATTGGAGGCGGGCACAGGAAGCGCTTTTCGGATCCATAGGACTTTTGTGCGACAGAGGCATGAAGACAGCAGATGGTCGTCATTTGGTAGCGCGCCGAAGGGTCCTTTGTATCAAAGACCTGACGAGGGAAGACACTACCGGGGTGGACCTCACCCTCGAGGCCCATCGCGGAAGATGATGAGGACTGGTTGGCGTGAGCAGAGACGTGGTCCTGAATAGACCGGCGGATCTTTGCATTGCGCTCCTCTTCAAAGTTGGCGCTGCTGAGGTTCGACCACTTGCGCTTATTGATGTCGATGGTGCTGAAGGTCGGCGAGGACGACTTTGGGACTACCGGCTTCAGCTTGCCGATGCGTGGTTGTTGCTGCTGCTGAAGCTTTTGCTTCGGCTTCTCTTCAGGAGTATCGTCGAGAAGGTGACTGATGGACATACGAGCCTTGTTGGTGGCGGTGGCGGCGCGCAATGGAGGACTGTTAATTACAGAGACTTGGTCCGCGCTAATGTCTGAAAAGGTTGGAGACGAGAAGGGCGAAGTGGGTGCAGAGGACAGGCTGTTGGACGCAGGCGAGGGAGAGCGAGAGGGCGAGGATGCTGAAAGCGCAGGGTGGACCTCGATTGCGTTCAAAAGCGACTCCATGCTCGTGCCCATATACTCGGGTTTCTTTGCAGGGGTAGAGTACTTCTCTTCCTCTTGCATGCTACCATAGTCCGACATCTTATTATGGGGAGCAAAAGCAGGAGATGCTGCTGATGGTTTAGACAACAGGGGAAGCTTTTGGAAGCGGTTATCGTACGATTGATAGGCAGGTTGCTGACGCTGTTGCTGGTAATGATGCGACTGCTGGTTCCCGTGAAGCAGACGGACTTGAAGGTTAAGATGTGAAGAATCAGCGATAACGTCAGAGCGATGCGTTGAGGAGTTGTTGTGTGAAAGAGGGGAGGATGATGGGTGGCCGTCTTCCAGAGGATAGAGAGCAGCAAGTGACGGAAGTGGGAGGATTGTAAGCCGGGCATCCGGGTGGTGCCGACTGGCAGTGTCCGAGTCGATGGACTCTGCATACGCCTGTGCAGCAGATGGGAAAGGTGGCCTCATGTTTGGCTAACGAGCAGTGGTAGTTTTGGAGATTAAAGGACAGTGGGTTAGTCTCAAGAAAAGGATCCTGAATTATCTCTTTCGAACGTCAAAGAACAAAAAAGTCGAAACGGCCACATGAGGGAGAGTGTGAAAAAGGAGGTTGAGAAAGGTCGAAGGACAACGTTGTTGGTTTCCATATGACGGAGTGTTGGATTGAAATCCGCAACAATGCCTCAGATACGTCAAAGAAAGTGTCTGTGGATATGAGGTGTGGAGTTTTAGAGAAGATGGAGTCATCAAGCAAGAAGTGCGAGAGAAATGCATGAACGAAAGAGTGGTGGATATGATTCTTCGAGACGATGCTACTGTGGATAACTGGGGATGGTGCCCAAAGGTGATTGTTCAAAGAGTCCACAGGGAGGAAGGCCTTACAAAGTATATACAGATATAAAGTGAGGGTGTGTTGTGGTAGCGAGCGAGAAAGGTGGACAGCGTTAGGGTGGAGAAACGTGAGAAAGCAGGAGGCGTGGTCCGAGGTCGAGGAGGAGCGAGGAGCAACGAGGTGAAAGGAAAGAGAAAGAGAGAGCAAGAGCGCACGAACGGAAACCTCGGACGGACAATAACGAGATGACGGAGATGGTACGCTGTTGAGGGACACTGTTTTTTGTTTTTTTTACTTTATCGGTCTCTCAGGATGGTGTGCGTCTGTGGGTGTGGGTGATCACCATGTGCAGCGGTGGACTGTTACATCTCATATTGAGTCGTGATTGAAAGCAACTATTGAAAGATAAGCACAAGCGCTACGACCTATCAACAGATGTGCACACGCGCTTATCCCCCACGTCTACTCTCTCTCTCCACTCGACTAGAAATGAACCTGTAACACTCTTCCCCCCCACCTCCCCTCGCCCCCAACGTCCTGCTCTTTCCCACTTTTTTGTCCTGCCACATTTATTACGCTTTGCACAAGAGATAGAGCCTGGTTCCTGACCACCCTTGATAAGTACCAGGAGCGGAAGTTTCATTTGTGAGTGACTGAACTTCGCCAGAAAAGTAAGCGTGAGAAAGAGATATTTTCGTTGTTTGAAGTAACGATATGGTTTATCTCAATCCCCGCATCCCCGCAAACTCACACTCAAGGATGGATGACAAAATGTCGACAGATTTGATTAGGAAGGACCGAATGCTTTGGTTTGACTTGGCTAGTGCTTTGTTTTCCGTGAATCCCCATTCGGGACAAAACAAAAAGATCCCCACGGTTCACCAATCGATCTCAGGAGCGAGCATGGTCTGCAGAGTGTGTATCCGAACATCTCCTCTGCTGACCGGAATTGGTGCCGCAATGTATCATAAGACTGTAAACTTGTTTTACTAACAAGATGTGATAAAATGCATTTGATCGCGCTCATTTTTTATTTTTTACCTTTTCAGTCCAACATGTGAATTATGCGTGGAAAAAAAAAACCTCACTTTGTGTTGGATGGCTGGTTACATGTTTCAGCGTCCCTTTGTCTTCTTTGGGCTTTGCCCCACCTCTCCTCTCTTCTCTGTCATTCTCGTCAATCCCTGGGCAGCAGTGATCCTTCTGTTCTCTTTCTGCACTTGCTATTATTCTATTATTTTAAACCTTGGAGTGATTTACAGTTTAGATCGATCAAATTCACCCGGCGCACAGATCCGATAATGATAATCTAGCCAGTCACGCAACATAAGGTTGTGTGAACATTTCGCGCCAGTTGTGCGATAGACTCACGTGCGGTGCCAGACGATCAGTCCGAAAAATTTATTCCCACGAATCCATTTTTGTCCATCACTGTCTTCTTTCCCAGCCAAATTCAAATTCATACAACATGCTGGGTAGCGGATACAACGGAGATGACAAACATACGTTGAGTATAAACACGCGACCGTGGACTATGAGTAAGCAGTTTTCCGGACACCACTGTTGGGATATGCAGGCAATGTAGGTAATGCAAGGCAAGCATATGCCACATGCACGACCGCGTGGATGTGTAACCATCCAACCATCCAACCATCCAAAACCAAAAGAAACCAACCAAAGAGAATTTCATTCATATGAAGGCGTTGCTCCCAAATACTACCACCTACTGCAGTAATCATGGCTCAACTTATTATTAATCGTTCGATATGCTGGATATATCTACATGCAAGAAAAATGAAAAGAAACCCTCCGCAGACAGCTGATAGGGAATGGAGGGAACACCGTGAACATTCGTCTTTGCGCACGAACCAGATGCATGCATAGACGCGACTGGTTATCATGACAGTGTCGGTGACGGAAAGACCAAGAACGACTCTTTGAATTCTTCTTCTTGCTCTTTCCGTTTCCGCTCCGCTTCCTTCTCGGCTGCCACCACTGCCTCTGTTCGGAACGCGCTTGGGGGGATGTAGTACGAGGCTGGAAGGGGACTTGCGCCAATCGCAGGGATCACAGGTTTGTCCAGGGGATGCACATCGCCCCCACCAAAAGAAGGCGAAGGTGAAGTAAAAGAAGAATAGCGTCGCGCCAAGGGTGAAAATCCGGGCATGCTTTCTACAGTAGCCGTAACAGGACCACCACTGCCAAAGCCCATAGCTCCCATCCCTACAGCAGCAGAACTCCCTCGACGACGCAGTTGCCGTTGCTGGTGTATCCGCAGATTCCGCCGTGCATAGTAATCCTCTTGGACTTCCTGAGGAGTTAGTATATTCATGTTGGCTGTAACTTGTGAGATACGATTGGCCGTCATCCAGATTGGCATAGTTGTCTTATCGAGGAGCGGTGGAGGGATCGGTGGTGATGACTCTTGTAATCTAAAAATGTGGTTTCCTCCTACACTATTACTGCGTACGGCAGCTGGGCCATCATATATTCTAGGTTGGCACAAGGGTTGTGGCGGCAGACCTGCCCCTCTGGCTCCTCCTCCTCCAGCTGTGGGGTCTTTGCTTTCAATCCTCCATTGATTTGACTGGATGACCATGCCATTTTGGCGTGGATGTTGCTCAATGATAAGGTCTGGTGGTAGACTATGATGTGATGGTTTGAAATAAATATGACCGTTGCTCTTGCGCTCCCCGCTAGAAGATGATGAAGGTGACGACGACGATGATGACGACGACGACGCTAAATACTGTTTCGGGTTGTTGTCTGTGCTCACCATTTCCGTACTCTGCTTTAAACTGTCGCGGTGGCGCTTCAGATTAACAATATCCTTGTGAATTCTAGAAAGCTCCTGCTGCCCCGAAGATCGATGGTCTGACATACTGGGTGACAGAGATGTCCGATGACGGGTTGCGAGGACGTTGGGCGAGACGGGTAATGAGTCCCTACCGATTTCCGCCGGTGTCACGCAGGGCGTTGATGCATGGGTTATTGGCGATGAGTGTGGAGATGCGCCGTAAGTAATGGTCGTCGAGGACGAATGCGGGCAGGAAGGCGATGCTGAAGAAACAGAAGCAGAAGAAAAGCATCTGTTTTGAGGTATAGCGCTCATAGCACGGTCGCTCTTTAGATCTTCCAAGTACTCGTCGTCGAATTGGGGCATGACCAGCTCCATATCGGAGGCCATCCCGAGGATCATCGCCATGTCGGCATCAAAAGCGCTGTCCAGATTCAGCTCGATATCGATATCCTCACCCTGCCGTTGCCTCTCCCTTTCCTGGGGTTCTGTTGATTCGGGGGTCCCTGTTGTTTCTGCTGGCGAGGATGTCCCTGGATTATCCGTCGCGTTGCTCATTTCTTCATCAGAAATCCCATCTACGTCTAGCGTCTCCGATGGGGATTTGTAAATGCGTGGGGTAGTGGAAGATGTTGCCGCTTTTGCCGTGTTATGTTTGAAGGAGTTGTGAGCGACTCCAATATCAACGATTGAGTCAATTTTATCATGGCTATTATAGCCAGAGGACTCTGTGGTGCAGATAGTTTCAGCAGAGAGTGCTCTTGTAGGGACTGAGTTGGTAGCATACGACTCAATTGAAGCGTCGCAGCCGTTCGGCATCGATGGTAAACCGGTTGTTTCCATAATGTGGTCCATTGTCCTAGGCAGACTGGGGTAGTTGCCATACCCATTCGTCCCCGGTAAGGATGTACTGAGCGACGAAGGACTGTCATCCTCCAAATCACTTGTAAGATTCGGTAATGTGTAGTCAGAACCAAAGCTCGAAGACGTCAAGAGTGGTGACTGATCTTTTCTCGCTTTCCGGAGTGCGCTTCGCATGGCCCGGGGTGTCCGGACAGGCTGATATTGATAAGGTGCGACTTGCGACATCGACTGGCGAGACCTTGACCGTGAGCGAGCATATGCTGACGATGACAATGGAGGTATACCGTGCATCCCATCAACAAGACCCGTGTGAGAGTGTCTGCGGGATCGGTTGTTGAAATGGTGGTCGTCCGACAACGATGACTGATCAAGGTAGTAACCCCTTGAGCAGTTATCGTCTTGCCGTTCTGGTGAACGATGCTGATATTGGATGTTTGACTGTTGAATGGGGTTAGATTGATGAAAGCGGATCTGGTCTGGCGGTCCGGAGGATTGCAATATCCCAAGGCGATCCTTAGTAGTAATAGGTTCCATTGAAAGGTCCATTAAGACGGCATTTTGGTTGGAGAACGGACTGGTTGCTGAAAGTTGGTTAACATTCTCCAGAGTGTCGTTAGTTCCAAGAGTGGTAGTGATTGCTGTGTCAGGAACGACGATGTTGGAGCTGAGATCTGTATCGGACGGAAGGACGACTAGCACTCTGCCGGAGGATGAAGAGTCTTTGCCTGTACCGTCGTCGTCGGTTTTGTGTGATGGAACAAGTAGAAGCATTGCGCTATCTATGGTGCGACTGTTCTGGTTGTGGCTAAGTGTAAGCAAGGCACCTTAGCATACAGTAGGCGGCGGGTGCGCAGCGAATCGTCACACAGTTCATAGCTCTTGGTCATCTTACCCTGAGATAGCGCGGATGATAACCGAGTTGGCAGTGCGGCTGGGCGTAAGTAAGGAGATAGAAGACCGTGAAGGTAGTGGTGACCGTATGTGAATAAATATTGATCTAAAATGAATTTGAATGAAGGAATGAGGGTGGAATGAGGACAGGGATGAGGGAAAAGACCAAGAAGCGATAGGGCAATTGGGGATGCACAGCACGTACAAGGCAAACGGTCAAGTGCAGCTGAGGACGAGAGGAGATCGGGCCGTTTGTGTGTAGCTTCAGCATGGACTAAGATTCGACCTGCACTACTTTTATTATCACTGTTGAGCGGTGCCCGGCTGAGAGGATACAGGTCATGCACGCAGGAGTTGGCGGGAAGTCGCATTGTTGGGTGCGCTGTAGCCGTAAAACCTCCAACCTGCAAACAAGTATACCGCATAGTCGTCCATGCGGCGGCTGCGATTGGCCAGCCAAGTCGCGTGGAGCATATTTGGTCAAGAGCGCGCTTCATGGAAGCATTCACGCAAGGCACTGCTTCCTGTGACTGACCTTGCCCACTTCCAAACGACGCCACCAGCACTGTTTGGTTCGTGCATGCAAAGAGCTCATCGAAAGCAAAGTCAGGACTACGACAACTTTCGAAACTTTTGCTGCAATGGGATACGCATCACTCGAGCCGCACCTCCCCTCGTCGCATGCACCGCTGTTGCCACCTGGGATCTTCCTCTCGATCACAGATACCCAAGCTTCGGACGGCAACTTTTTGTTGCATCACTTCATTTCAAACTACATCAAAGCTGATCACAATGTCGTCCTTGTCGGCCTCGCAGGAATCTTGGTTCACTATACCATGGTCGGACGCAAACTAGTATGAGGTCGCCTCTGAAAAACAACCTCATATACACATCAGTTGCTCCTCGATATCCAATGCGCTGTAGTTAAACTGCGGCTTTTTTTTTTTTTTTTTTTTTTTTTTTTGTATATTCGCTATGGCGTTAGGGCGTGAATCTGGCGACTGCAAAGACAAAAGGCATTTTCCACTTCGTGGACGGACTGACACAGCTCACAGACTACGCAGCACCAAACAAGTGCTTTTTAATAAAACCATCGGAATCAAAGCCATTGGCAGCTGGAGCAGCAGGATCAGCAGAATCAACAGGACCCTCAAAAATATCGAAACCAACAACAGTAACAACAGCTACTGCAGCCGCGCCTATCGTTTTGAGCTACAGCCCCAAGCTGTCTGATTTCTATAAGGTCCTGGAAGATCTGATCAAGAACACTGTATCAAGGGATAGTGGGCAAGGGAAGCAGCTATGCTTGATCCTGGACGATCTTTCAGTTCTTTTGAACTGCGGTTGGCCCTGCCGGGATGTACTGGCACTTGTTCGTTACTTGAAGTTGTTGGTGGCAAAGGTATTGACGCCAAAGCTCCAGGGGTTTATCAACTCAAATCGAGGGGTGTGGGCAACATGCTTTCGGACGATGTGGAGTGACATGCTAATTATTGCCGTACAAACCTACATAGGTTAACGGAAGTTTGATTACACTTGTGCACGCTGACGGAGTCTTGGCGGAGGAAGTGAGTCAGGATGGCCTTGTCAAAGGCGTGTTTTACGAAGCGGATTATATCATTGACGTCAGAGGTCTCGATAGCGGTGGGTCAAGAGATGTCCACGGCCAGGTGAGTTGTCCTGCTGTCCTACGTTGCATGAAAACATTCCCGGTACGTTTCAAATTTTATTCAATGCACTGACCCTACGACCTTTGGGTGCGCATAAATTTTAGTTGTCGATGTTGCATGGTCCTGGATATTTGCTCCGTCAACGTGCTGGAGAGGTCAAGGAGAACGAGTGGCCAGCACTAACGCTTCATTACAAGATCCTTGACAATAACGTTGAAGTCTTTGCAAAGGGATACTCCTCGGGAGTGCTTTAGAGTGCATCCGTATCAAATAAAATCTATCACGGACACGCATTTTACACACGACGGCTACATGTATTTAGTGTGCGACCTGATTTGGCAGACAAAATGCCCATGAATATCTTCATCTCTCTTCTCGCAGTTTAATAAGAGCAGATATCATGGCCCCACCTACAACATGCGTTGACCATAACGAACCGGGTCACGTCTGCAACCACGGACCGAGTTCATTCTCTGAGGACCTTGACGAGATTGAATTCAGTCGGTCGATCCATGCTGCATGCATCGCCAACAATCTAACACGGATTCAAACCATTCTGTCCAAAGGCAGCAGTCAAGGTGCTTCACCTGCCAATTCCCTGGATTCTTCTGGATACACCGCATTGGTACATCTCAAGGATTGCACTGTTTTCAGACGATGTCATGTATTCGATGTGCCCAGGTTTCTGATGTGTATTTTGACTTTCGTTATTCAAACAGCACTACGCAAGCCGCGCTGGCAACAAAGAGATCTGCACTTTACTTCTGAACGCCGGCGGCGAGGTTGATGCCAAGACACCCGAATTAGGCGCCACACCGTTAATGCGTGCAGTTCAACAGAACCACCTTATTGTTGCTAGACTACTGGTCTCCTATGGCGCCAATGTGGAGGAGTGTAATTCGGATCAGGAGAACGTCTTTCATATCGCGGCCAAGGCTGCTAAAAGAAAGCTAAATGACGGTGATAATAATACTGAGGCATTTGTGGCGTTGGTGCGGTGGTTGAGAGTGAAAGCAAATATTCAAGATGGAAGGGCAGCGAGTATGTTGCAGGCAAGGGATACCAGGGGTCAGACGCCGGTAGAGTGCTTGGGCGACCTGGCTGACTTTCCTGCGCTGGCTGCTGTTCTCTCTGGGTAGTTTCAATAAAATAAAAAAGCAGTCGTCGCAGTTTGAAGGGAAGAACGGTTGTGAACAGCATGCGTCTTTGTTTTCTCCATCGAATCAACATGAGTGACAGCCACTATTGTCAAGTGCACTGGCGCGACGCAGACCTCATCAACATCGAGACCGAATGGGAGTCGGAAGAACTTCCAGACGACTGTACGTTTTAATAGCAACGTCGCTGATGTCAAGGAATCCAGGAAATGAAAGGGAACAAAAAAAAAAAAAACAGAATCAGTTCAAGCTCTCAAACTTTCCAACACTGTTTTCTAGCCATCATGGTACCTTTGCACGAACAACCCGTATCCACAGAAGAAAGCGAACAAGGTAACAACAGGCACAAAGAACTGCAGGACAATAACTAAAAGCGCCCTTTCTTTTGCGCATTCAATTGTGCCGTGCTCTTCTTTTCTGACACGCTTCTTAACTTTCGCGATTATTGGAAAAAACAACACATAGCTTTCTATGAGCAACAAATGCTAGAGATGGAGCAAAAGTGGACGGATCAAGACCTGCCTACGGTACTTGAACCAAAGGATCCTACTGCATAACGCAAAAGAAACCATCACATGTGTCATACTAAAATAAAAACTGCAATTATACCATTCTTCATTAAAATCATTAAGGTCGTCAAAATGCAAAAGTTAGTGGAAAATAAAGGAATAATAATCATTCCAATAGGAAAAAAACAAATGTAACTTTTTAGTTGTGTAAAATAAATCATCGAAGATGCTCCTCCGCCTCGATGGATTGTACGGTCTCCATAGGTCTCTGGAGAGTCTTCTTCATGATCGGCACAGACTGTTGTTGAGAAAGCGTAATTCCAGCAACATCAAACGTCTGCAATGCACCCGTCTGGTGAGGGCCCGGTCGGAACCAATCCTGGTAATGGATCTTCTCCACGCGCTCCCAGGGCGGGATCTGCATGGATTTCAGACCGACAACGATAGGAGCGGCATTTCCAGTTAAGTTAGCACTGCCACTGCTTCCACTTCGTCGGTGGCCCCCGTTAACATCATCCGTCGTCATTGTTGCCGAGGGACCCGAAGAAGTCTTGTTGTTGAAGGAAGGTGGCGGCGGTGGCAAGAAGTCGCCTGCGACCATGCCGTCTCGCCGACTAGGACTTCTCTCCAGCTGGGTAGTACCTGCTACCCCTGCGGAAGACAGAGGAGGTGAAGTCGGGGTCACGCCTAGGGGTTGTTGATGAGCAGGCAATGAATGCTGATACGGGATTCTTTCTGGAATAGGATAACCACTTTGCTGCTGCTGCTGTTGTTGTTGTTGGTCTTGGCCAGTTCGGTAGTATCCTTGATCCGAGTTGCCGTTGTTCGATCGTCCACCCTTGCTTGAATAGTTGGATTCATACTGAGCACTCGACCCAGAGGGGTTACTGTTATTGCCTCCACGGGGGGATACATATTCATAGCTCTCTGGCTCGGCTACAAAGGCGCTATTACTGCCGCCCTGTTGTTGTTGATGAGACTTTTGAGAAAGGGACACATTCCGGCGAGGATGAATCTTGTTCGTGGAGCTATTACTCGAATAAGTGGCCTGGTTGCCGGAGGTAGAGTTAGGGTATGTCGTATTGTTGCTATAGCTGTCACCGCTACCACCGCCGCTTTTGCTGTTCCCATAGCCGTTTGGGGTCTGCGACCCATCCTGGTTCTGGTTCTGGCTCTGGCTCTGGCTCTGGCTCTGGCTCTGGCTCAGGTTTTGACTCTGGCTCTTGTTCTCAGTATTGGTGTACTCAGGTGCCAAGACCCCCTCGTTGGTATATTGTCCCTGGTTGGGAAGGATGCGACGACTGGCCTTTCTAGCCAACTCCGCCTGCTGCTCTGGTGTCAGATTAACACTCTTCTGAGATCGAAGAGTCGAGGGCGGAGGTGGTGTATAGGTATTATTTCCACTACTGTCAACTCCGGATTGACTGTTGTAGCCTGAGGGTGTAGCTCCCTGACGGTCTTCATTTGACGGTCGAGATTTGGGACCCAATGGTGGCGACCGCTTATTAGTATTATTGCCTGAGGTGGCATCGTTCGATCCCGCCTCGCGGCTCTGGTTCAGAAGTTGTTCCCGCTCAGCTCTCCAAGAAGATCCGTTCAGTCTTGAGGACTGGATGTCCTTCAAGCTTTTACTTCTGGTTAGACTCTTCTTGAGGGTGCGTTCGCGATGCAACTCTGCAGACCCGCTGTTCAAAAACTCTTGCATCGCGCTGGAGCTCGTCCCTGGCAAACTCAACAGCGACGTCGCAGACGCATATGTGGTGGACGAGATACCTGACGGTAATTCGACAGTGCTCGAAGCTTGAGCTCCATTGCTGTTCGTCATTGCCGTTGTTGAGGTGGTAGTGTGAGTGGTAGCGGCAACAGGGACCTCGATCGCCATTGACGCAGGAAGATCGCCAACTGGATCCGGCAAGACGGGGTCAAAGAAGTAAGGCTGCATCCTACTCTTTGTCCACCGTGGCGTGCGACCTGTGATCATCGGGTTGTCGACATTATGCGTCGCGATCGGGACCGGGATCGCACATTGGTAGCTGGTGTCTCCGCCCGCAAAGACCGACCGCTTCACACGAACTACGTACAGGAGCTCATAGTAGACCTTCAGAAAGTTGGATTCAAAAGTGGGGATAGAATGAGACTTGCCCATAGGTGGGATCGTCGTCAAGATATCGACTTGACCGGTCTCCCCGGCTCGGACTTTGCATTCAACTGATTTTGCCATGATCTCGACCTGGGATTGGTTGCAGAGGTTCGCGTAAGATGTGGCGAAAGTGCCCTTGACGGTTCGACGGATGATGACGTCGATGCCGACGATCTTGTTCTGGGAGTTGTTGTGCAGCGTCGTAGCCATAGACAATGGGTCGCCTAGAGGTAAAATTCCAGGCAGAGGACATGCTAATTAGACCGACATCACACTGACAAAGGTCGTGCACCTGATTGGTCGATTGCTCAGGTGCAGCATCAATCACACAATTCCATACCAGGGACATAGATTTGTTGATGCATCTTAATATCGAGAGCGATGCCTGTGAGCGGCTTATGGAGTTGATGTGTACTATTCTTGGACATGACAGCACCGATAGTGTCGTGATACGTCCACTCTATGGGCTTAGGTGCCAAGACATGTGGCAGGAACTGACAGAGAACCTCCTCAGTCGACAGCGATGGCTCGAATGGCCCTTCGACATGCGCCGTCCACACGTAGCGGATCGAAAACCCATCGAGGCTCTATATTGTTTTTCGGAAGAGGAGCAGAATTGCCGCAGTTAATATGTGTTGTACGCCCCCACCAAAACTAGTTTAATTCACTGGCGCACAGCCACACGCATGTGAGAATGACAAGCATTTACTGGGATGCACGGAGGAAAATTCACGTTGGGCACTTTTAGCGCAAATGGGTAGGAGTGGTCACCGGCCGGGATCTCTTTCCAGTTTGCAAGCTCGTTGTCGTCCTGGCTCGACCCCGAGACTACGACCTCAGTTTCAAAGAGTGTGACGACCGTCTGTCGATACTTTTGTCGGATGGAATCGCCGTTTGACTCTTGACCCAGAACGATCGCGCTCTCTTCGGCTGAGGGGCGGAAAGTGGAAAGTTATTGACAGCAGGCATAGCAGGGGACAGTGCGGGAAGTCACACAGTAAACAAATAGAGAAAGGAGCAAGAAGATAGGGATGTTGAATGTCAGTTTAGCTGTTTCTACTGAGGCGCCTCGCGATGGGCACATGGACACAAGGAGAGTAAACACAGAGGCAGTTGACAACCCCATCCATCGCAAAGTGAGGAGCAGGGAGAGGGATGGGAGGACAGGGGATAGGGTATGTTGCGATACCATGGTGTGCCATGGATTGACACCGATCGCCGAAAAGTACGAGGCCCTGCGGGCGGAAATGACATTATTTTTTGTGGACCCACGGACGTTGCATTAAGTGATTTGCAGCGCAGCTGAAAAACAGCTGTCATACGACAACAAATAAACACATTGGCATGGTGTCCGTCCGCCGGGTACTGTGTTAATGTATGTGGAGAATTGCAGGGTGCACGGTGTATGTCCGAACAGGTACCAGTAGTCGCACCCATGGCCGCAATAATTGCTCCGTACTGTCGTTCCGCTCTCCCTCGCGCGAGGTCAGTTGGTGAGTGTACAGGAGGTTGGAATGGGTGCGTACCATTCCTTCGTCTGATATGAAGGAGATACGTTTTTATACTTTTTTTTTTCTGTTGTTCCTGCATAAGAGACAGCTCGAGTATCTTCCCATACGTGAAATGGGGCATCAATTGAATGCAAAAGTGATGGCATTCGTCATTTACCTCTCAGTTTCACCCGAATGCCCACGGCATGACATGACTTGATCAGCTTCAGGTCGACATGCCCTCTCACGACAGTGTTTGGTCGCAACAGACACGTCGATCCTCCCTGGGCAAAGACGAGCGATATAGTCGATCGTGGCGCCGCATTGGTGGGTGTGGCTGGAGGCAGAGGCGGGTTTGGCGATTGGGACGAGGGAGAGACTGCCATGGGGATGGCCTATAATGTCGAAATATAGAGTGGGGTGTGCTCGGAAAGGAAAAGGCGGGTAAGGGGAAGAGAGTATTGACGATACTACACAGGCAACTTGTGAACTTCCTGAAGTGTACCGCGCAACGGATTTGAGGATGGTGTATAATGGTTAGGAGAAGGTGAAACGTGGAAAGATGCCAGACCGATCAATTGATGAAAGGAATGAAAGATAAAAAGAGAGAGCAAGTGGAGCAGAGTGGAGCAGAGTGGTATAAATGCAGAAAAAGAAAGATTAGATGAAGCGGGACAACGGAAGTGATGGAATACCTGAGCAACACGGCCGTATTGAAAGGGGGATATGAATTAAATATTTGATGATGCAAGGAGGTGTACCTCGTCAAGGCAAACGGCCAGAAAGGGGATGGGCACCTTTTTTCCTATTCCAAGTGAAAATAAAGCAACAGGGGCAGAGCGCACCGATGGAGCTCAGTCTTCAGGAGGGGTGGGGAAGAGAGAGACTGGTCAGGAGAAAATAAAATGAAGGCAAGAAAGGTGGAGCGGACAAGGCATAGAACAGGGCACTTTAATTACGATGCCATGCTTTTTGAGCAATAGTCAGTACGCTCATTTTAAAAAATAAAAACTTTATTCCTTTCAATACAAACTGCACCAGATCAAGGCTAAAGAGAGCACTGGACTGCTGGGCTGGACAGCCCGGCGCTCACAAGGAGACACAGGGCAGGGAACCGCGAAGCGAAAGGCGAACCATGCCATGCCAACGCCCTCAAGACACTTAGGAGCGTAACAACAGCAACAGCAGCGACAGCAAGACAATGTAAGAGGCTGTAAGTATCGCACTGTTTCTCAAAGATAAGGCAAATCATCTTGACTTTGTTCCACATGGTTCAAATATCTAGCCATCTAATTATTTTTTTTTTTTCATGAGGCGCCTTGATATTTGAAGACAGAACAAGTTGCGGACATTAGCTGTGTACTAGCTCAAAATTGACCATGGTCCCTTGTCGCACTTTTAGCTCTACCCCGCCGACGAAGTGAGATGGTGAACACACACACACATGCACAAAAGTAATTGCAATAATTACAGAATCCAATCCGCCTTCCATTTTGCGAATATACAGCCCCGATTAGTGGCTCGGATGTGACGAAGAGAAGCTAGTTGGATATAGCGGAATCATAAAGTACGGATAGATACAAAGGGCTGCACAGGGATGACGAAGATGGCTCTCACTTGGTAACCCTGACCTGCGATTCTTCACACAATACAAGTGGTATATTGGAAAATTGGACCTCAATTGCGGCCATTTATGGTTTGCTTCTGAGCTCTCATGAACAATCTGCGCACCTCAACGTTGCTAGGGAGTAATAGCAATATGGCCGCCACTCAATTAAAGATCGGCGGCTCTTCCGATAGAGCGTATGTGAATGAAAGTGACAGCGGGCGAGACCAGGAGTCAGCGTTACCGAGAAAGAGATAGAGAGAGAGAGAGAGAGATAGATAGATAGACAGATGGACATATAGAGAATATTGAGAAAGAGAGGGAAAGTGAAAGAGAGAATGAAAGATAGAGATGTCCGACCTCCCCGTCCCGCCTGTGAAAAGCCGATTGGAGCGCGAGATACCTGTGATGCAGGGGTCTAATTATACATTCACAAAGATATGTAGGGGATTACCACATCTGAAGCAGGTATCTTCCGGCGTGCTGAAGGGGCCATGACTCGGGTTGCAAGGATCTTCAAGGCCCCTCATACAGTGTACGCACGCACATTTTATTGTAGTCAGGGACTTTATAAAAATAGTGTCAAGATTTAAGTCTAGTTTCTGCTGACAGGACAAAATTATGAGCCCCGACTGCTCGGGGAGTTTGTCAGCTCTGACTGAGAGGAGTGGCTGCAAATGCGAGAACAGTTGGTGAGGCGCGGCAGCAAATCACGCGACAACTTGAGCGATACATGCAATCAGAGAGACATCGGCATGGAGGCATCACCTACGACATGCTCATTTCTGAGTAAGAAACGTCGCCTTCAGTAGCTCTAGGCAGCAATGAATAATAAAAAAAATTAGCGGTATTCATGAGTGCATAGACAAGGGTCCCATGGACACACGCCCTCGATATATCTTGTGGACCCCAGTTTTCACGGGCCTTTTTCTTTATTTTTTTTTTTGCCCAATCCACAACTTTATCTCGTGCCTGGATGTTAGGGTTTCCAGTTTCCCACATTTGTTTGCCCAAAGCAACCGGCATCCACATCCAAGTACATATGAAGTACGTAGTCGTGCATAATCGCCCTCAACAAAGAAGCAAGCTGGGATAACTTGATTCAAGGAGAGCACAGGCCTCATTTGGACCCTTGGTTCCCCATTCACTGAGTAGGTCTAGTCTATCACGAATGCTCTTATCGAATGCACAACAATGATGGAGTCCTCTTTTCCGGCTCCAGAGTCTGTAAAGAACAATTCCTGACCAGAAGCACAGAGGATCAAGTGTTTTTCTTTGATCAACAATTCCAATTTCGTTGTTGACATTTTTTATTTAGTTCCAAGGGCTTGTGTGATGGCTTCATGTCAAGCGTGCTTCTAATTGGTGCACTCGTGCACAGTTTTTTTCTCATACATCAACCTCCTCTCTAATCTCCCTAACCTCTCTTAATGAAGCAGCACCATACCTTTGTCAGAAACCGCCGCGTTTCATGACATACCGAGTGGTAGCGAGAACAATCACTAATAGTGCGAGCTCTGGTAACGAAGGAGGCCTTGGTCTAAATCATAGGAGAGGCTATCCTTTTGTCACTGACCATGATACATTAAGCTTGGTTTGACACTGGGTCCCCTCTTTGGATCCATCGCCTTTTAAGTAGCTAATTCACAAAGTACCGTCTACACCCGCTGCATTTTGTTCCACCATCCGCTTTTACCTCGTCATCATCGACGTTTTCGGCATCAACCGCAGCCTCGACGCTCGACAGACTTGATCACTTCACCAGCACCAGAACGTCTCTGATATTTTATTTTACTGTCCATGCCGGCACCACAGCCACAGCCTCTTCCTGTCATGGATAATATATCCTCAACATCTGTGTCTTCTTCCTTCTTTTCCCCTATCCTCTTCGGTCTTCTATCCAGGGGCCGCATGTCTCTGTAATGATGGACGATATCTCGCCGAGGAGCTTCGCAGAGGATTCAGTGTCAAACAAAGACGGTCAACACAACAGTCCTCGTGGACTCCACGTCAACTGTAGCAGTTCTAATGGCAGGGAAGGACAAAGAGATGGCGCCAATACACCTAAGTCGAGAGAGTGTCGAATAACAGCCTGGTGACTCTTATTGGTCAGAACACCAAGTCTTTGAATTCTAGTTCCTCCACCCTGTTGGGAGGATTTCCTTCCGAGTTCAATAGCAAAGAGTTTGATGAAGAAATCACACCACCATTAACTGCTGCTCTACGGCGCCCGGTCATTCAGATGAGACAACCTCCAGCTCCTCTCCTAGAAGGAAAGGCATACTCCAAACGCCCGAAACTCAAATAATCTGCAAAAAAAACCTTGAAGGCGGCGGTGGGGACGGCGGGGAATGGAGATCAAAAAGCCCCCGTTTTCGAACGAACACACATTCATGCATTGGATCAAGTTCGGGATCCTCCTGGGCACGACTGCAGCGACATTGTGTGATTTTTGCGCGTTTTTTATCGGCGTCACGGTGTTGGTGGTGGCGATGGACTCATTGGCCTATGCAGCTGCGGTTTTCCGTCGTCGAGACTGGTCGCTGAGTCGACGGCTCCAGGCGAGGAAGCAAGCCAATAAGAAAGGAAGAGTACAGGGCGGCGTAAGGAAATCGCACACGGAGAAGCGATTTGATTCGCCGATGATGTTCCGGATTGAGGTTTTGCCATGATCCGACGATGCTGTGCAGCGCACATTTGTTTGCGTACAGCATCAGTTTTTTTTTTTTTTTTGTCAAGCACAGCTTCAACGCACAACACTCTTGAGGTGGATTGAGTAATGGAGAGCAAGGACTTGAACTTATTCTTTATTTCATTTAACTATCCTACTCGCAGTGAGCATCACGCGCAGCGCGTCTATTTCACAACCGTGACAAAATGAACTTTATCCTTTCTCATTAAACCATTTGAGAGTTTCCGAGTTTCTGAAAAAAGCAACATCCCTGAACCATATCTGAGCATCACCCCCCCTCCCCCCCCTGAGGCATTCACAAGACCATGTAAGCAGGGATGGGCTGCTGCAGCACCACAGATACTCGTGTTTAAAGAAACGCATATTCGTAATCACAAATACACCCTTCTGTCGTCTATCGCGAATTCCTGCCACTTTGACACTTTGACAAATCAAAGCTCCGGGGCAAGGCTGAGAAAAAAAAAAGGTGCTAAAAACCTGGCTGTGTTTTTTTTTTTTTTTTTTTTGCATCGCACTTTTCGGCTCGAAAGGGAGACGCAGTTGTTGACGGCGGCAGGTCGCTCACGTAGGCCACGAGAGCAGTCGACAGCGAGAGCAAAAAGAGCAGGCGTCGGATTTGGCGCGGAGTGTATTTCGCCTACTGGCCTCGAGAGGAGGGGAGAGAGAGGGGGATGGTGCAAATAGGGAGCGAGAGCGTGAGTCCGTTATTCTGTTTTAGGATGGACCGACAGCCTTGGGAACGTGAAACAAGCGGCGATTCGGTCGAGAACGCCTGTGCCTGGCACGTGCCTGGGCGATGGCGAGACACCGTCCTCGTTTGGTGTGCTGCTGCAACTCGGCCATCCTTCCATTGCTTGAATTCACAAGCCAGCAAGACTATTTGAAATCAGCCTTTCTTCTTCTCCTCCCATCAGCTCTCTTGCCTCCATTCATTCCCCACACGACAGACCTCTTTTTGTCCTCTGCATCCACCACCACCACCACCACCACCACCAACATCAGGTACGTCCATGGCGTAGCACTGTTATTTTTGCTCATCCAGAATGTACTTGTACATTTCGGACACAGGCCAACCAGCAACAACGTGTTTAGCTGTTTAGTCTTCATATCGCGTGTGTCTCCTATTGATTGCTTCCACTAATATCAACGCACTGCGATGGACGTCTACAGCTACAATCCCTCCCCCTCCCCTCTCCCTATCTCTCCCCCTCCACTCGCACCATCCCTCTCTTTTTCTTGTGTTTATCAGCCTTTACTGACTATGGACACAGTCGCTTGTAATAACACTGATTTGTCCTCTAATCCTCTAAATTTCGCTTAGCAGCTTTGAAACATTCAAGGATCCCAACTCTTATCTAGACGCCCTTTTCACCACTCGAACCCCATTTACGACTTCAATTGCTCTTTCTTTTAATTATTTCCATTTTCCCTTATCTCACATCCATCCAAGGATCAAAAAAATCAAAGAACGCCACCATGAGTCTCGCTATCCTCGCTCTGACTGCGGTCATGGTCATGACAAGTCTTGCGTTTCTCACCAACATGATCACCCAGAAACTTGGGACGCTAAAGGACCCTCTACAGGTGTGGGAGGTCCTACATGGGGTCGATCTATTACCACCGCGACTGCGAGCATGGATTTTCTCCACGATCGTAGGTTATACAAACCCGTATGCCAGGACTATCAACTTTCGGATCACAGAGCTGCGCAAGGGCAAAGCATGTGGTGTCCTGAAGGTAAGAAGACAAAGGAGATAAACATGGGTCAGGAGCGAGGGGCGTACTACAGTTGGAGAAGGGGGGGGGAGAGGGAATGACTGTCTGTTGATCACACGCCTAGTGTAGAGGCAAAAAGTGGTTTACAGCAAACAGCTCTGAAGCACCCCATGGCACTTCTTTGGACATGCGTCCTTTTTAAACCCTCGAGTCATGCTGGATGATTGTGCACGCGTTACCCTTCTTCTTTCTTTCTTATTTTTACGCTTTCCTCACCATGTCTTCCTATTTCATGCATGTTGTCATGGCCTGTTAGGAAACGAAAACAATTTCCAACCCATTTCGAAGCGTTCATGCTGCGGCGCTAGTCACATTTGGCGAGACAGTAGGGAGCCTTGCGCTTTTTACATTGCTTGGGAAGAAAGATCGAGCCATCCTGACTAATATCAGTGCGGAGGTAATTATTTTTCCTCGCCAAAATTTGCAACATGTCTTTTTTTTTTTTTTTCCTCCGTTCATTTCGTTGTTCAACGTTGGCTAACTTGACACCTTTCTATTATTCATCTTATTTTTCTTGTTCTTTAGTATGTAAAGGTGTCCCGGGGGTTGCTGACAGCTAGCTCAATCGTCATGCCGATCAAGGACCGGCAAGCCACCGAGATCACCACGCATGTCTTGATCAAGAACGCGTCCTTTGATACGGTCTCAAAACTGACATTGACATGGAAAGTTGATCTCAATGACAACTAGGAATATGTATACCCCAGATTCTTAAAAAAAATATATGAAAAAAGAAAATAAAAAAAAGCCAGAAAATATTTAACAGCTACGGAAACAGAAACGGACGTGATGTGACAGATAACAGAGAACGTTGAGCGACTTTGTCAATATTAACAATTTTTTTTTTCTGGCTCAAAAGAAAAAAAAGCGAACTGTGCTTGGGTGAACGCCACACCACGTCTCGCACGTTCCTTCACCAGAGGCCCAAAGCTTTTAGCGACCGGTGATACTTGTATTCTTGTTTTTGCGTTAACGTTACACGCTCGGAGTTGAAGGAACACCTTGTTGGATTTACGCCTTGGCGGAATTAGAACCTAGGCCGCTCACAACAGTACAACCCGAAGACACTAGCTCGTATCATGGAGACAAACTTGCATTCATATATTCTATATTCATATAATGTAGTCTTTATTTCATATACTTCTTCATATATTTTGTTGGTATAATAACCGCCAAAATCTCTCCAACTCAATGCTGTTGGGACTGGAGAGGTCCTCCTTCTCCAATAACCTCACAGAGAGGCGGCTGTCGAATTGGAGTACCGTCAACCGCTTCACATACCGCTTCACATACCCTCTGGGCCTATGCAGGCCGCCTGGAGAAAACACTAAAGCTATGGAGAGGCGGTGAATCGGGGGACGTTTTTAGGCCGTAGATGGATAAAAGTAGATGGCGACAGCGATAATGATATACGTGGACAACAACATGATGCCCTCAAGCCAGTTGGACTCTCCATCTTGGATCAGGTAGTTGACAATAAGGACCGACACGAACATGACACAGGTCTCGAACGTATTGAAGAACAGGGTCATGGGCTGACCAATGATCCAGCCGATGATAACCATCAGAGGGGTCACAAACAAGGCAATTTGCATGGACGATCCAATAGCAACACCAATGGCGAGGTCCATCTTGTTCTTCATCGCGACCGAAACGGCAGTGACGTGCTCAGCAGCATTACCCACGATGGGCAACATGATCAAACCAATGAAGGTTGGGCTGATACCCCAGGCTTCAGAAAGACCGCCGATGGAGCCGACCAAGTACTCTGCGCAGAACGCGACAATGACTGTGATCACGAGCAAGACGACGATACCCAACCACAAGGGGAGGACGGGCTCCTCCTCCTCCCCGTCGCCTTCGACACTGGTGATATATAAATCGGAGTGGGTCTTGAGCTGGAAGAAAAGGTAGAGTATATAGACAACCAATAGCACGATCGACGTGCCGTATGACAGGTGCTGGATGTTGGAGGTCTGGTCAACCTGTGTGGCTGTGGCATGGAAGGCGGCAGGAATCAGCAGAGAGAGGCAAGACAGAGAGAGGAGCGAGGCCGAGGTCTGGGCAGCGGTCTGGTTGAACTTCTGCGCACTGTACTTCAGGCCTCCAAAGAAAAAGCAGCATCCCAGAACCTAAGAGAAAACAGGCCAAACACAAAAACAAAGGTCAAACAAACTGCTACAAATGTGAAGCAATAGATGTAGTCCCTCGGACAATTTTTTTTTATAGATAAATGAGCTTACCAGCAGCAAGTTGGAGAGAACGGAACCGAGGACGGAAGCCTGGACAACGTCAATCTTGCCCTCCTTCAACGCAATGATGGAGAGGATAAGTTCGACAGCATTGCCAAACGAAGCATTGAGTAGTGCGCCCAGGTTCTAATTTTGGCCACAGTCGAAGGACAAATTGAGTTAAGCGGCTGCGACTGAGCAATAATGAAAAAAAACGAGGAGCACAATGAGGAGAGCAGCCAAGGGGTTCGCCCAAACAGCCTCCCTAGGCTCGACTCAGGGATATTTGGCCGACAACAATGCATGCATACCTGTCCGATTCTAAGAGAGATCTCTTCCGTCGCATAGCCGAGGACTAGATGTAGATTTCAACGAGGAAGATAGTAAGGTGCGAGCATCAGTTGGTCTATCGGATGCTCAGCCGACGCATGTACGTACACAAACAGTCGAGAAGGCGGGACTCTTGTTGGGGCGGGATTGACGGAAAATTGTAGTTTAGGAGTTACGGGATGAATGCTTCTCCGCATGTGGCAGGGTTTTTTTTGTGTTTACAACACAAACGTTGCCTCATGATGCTCCTCTAGGCTCCTCTCGTCCACAATATCAAGTCTTATTTGCCTGCCTCAGCCACGGTTGCACAACACCAAATGACCAATCAGCCCTTTGTTGGCCTGCTGTTATTTGGAGCAGTAGTCTAGATAGAATCCATGGAAGGCGAATGAGAGCCATATGCCAAAACCAACATCCGCCGTCGTTGTTTGAATCGTATCAAACAAAGTGGGAAGAAAGGAGATGTTGGGAAGTGGGGCGAGAGAGGGGCGAGAGGAGGGGGAGTCGTGACACGCACGACTGACATGGCCCAAAAAAGTCAGCTCATCGACTGAAATGGCCAAAAATCAACCCTTTTGATTCCTCGGTATATTGGCCCAAAAAAAAAAAAATCTACTTACGCTTTGCCAGAGGGACAATGGCAATAAAATTGAGAATAAAGGTTGCGACGTCGGGCCATCCCAGTCGGGAAGAGATAATGCCAAGAGGGATAAAGACAAGAAGGACGTTGATCTTTGTTGCAAAGAGGATGGTCTTGAGGCACTGAAGAATAGACAGCTTTTCGCGGGGTTCCGCGAGTGTCATGCGAAGGGACCTCTCTGAGCGGAGGGTGACCCTCTTCTCCGGCGTAGTGCTGATAGGCTCGGTTTGGGAGTCTCCATGGGACTCTTCAAGGGATGTAGGTCTGCTAGTGCGGTGGTCTTCTACCACCACGACGTGTTCTTTGCTTTCCATTGTGGATGAGGGATGAGGGATGAGGGATGTTAATCTAGAAGAAGGTATCAGACAAGTCCAGGTGCGCGGAGCCTGTCTATATTAAGCGTTATGTTTTTTTTTGAATAGGGTCCTTGACTTGAAATGGAATGAATGGAAAAATGGAAAAATGGAGGAATGAGGAAAAGATGTAAAGAAGTAAAGAAGCTGAAGCGCACGCATTGTCAGGCGAGAGCGTTGCGGCACGTTTGTTGTTTCTCCCGGGTTCCTTCCAGGCCCGAATTGTTAACATTTCCCTGGGTGACGAGGGTCACCGTTAGAAAATAAAAAAATTGCCGCGGCGGCAATGTAACCACTGTATTCATGAACCATGTCCGCGGCCAAGTGTACTGTAGTCTATTATTATTTTTTTTTCCCGACGAGTTTAGTGTTCGTTGGCAATAATTTAGGTCATGCGAGGTCCAGTGCTGCATGTACAGTAAACGGGTATTGTTGCATCCAACACTTCGGCCTCTCTATTCATGTTCGGGGACATCGACAGGAGAGAGAAAGTGCCGATTTTCGACCACAGATATCCTTGCAACCGATACTGGGAAGGAGTTTCCGAGTTAACAGCTATCCGGCAACATTCGCATTTCAAACACATTGTGGAGTGAGTGAGACTCCACAGATCAGAACTGGAGATCTTTTCCAGGCAACTCAAAATGACATAGGAATGATCTCTGAGAGAGGCCACTGTTTCATGGGACCGTGATAACCGTTTCTGGAAAAAGACTAACGGAAAATATTCCACCTCTGCTAATAGGAGAACAGGGTCATTGCTGAAGTACACAGAATAGGCCTTGCTCCCGTTCAAAGGCACTTTACAGAACGTGTTTTATTGCTTTGGAATGCTTTTATTGCCAAAAACGAGCATTGACCTGACCCTACAGGGTGGAGGGCAAAAATACCATTCTCTGTAGAGTGTGGTATTTAACATGAGTCTGTCATCGGAAACAAAGTGACCACACACGGCGTGTGTGGTTACTTTCCCTATGTGGCACTACCTGTCCGAGATTGCGACTAGCGTATTTGGTATCGGGCAGTGCTTGCTAGGCGAGACGAAACCTCCGAGGGGGAGGGGGGCCTTTTCTGCTCAGTGAGGATTAATGGCCTGCGAATTCGAATGTTTTTATTTCTTCAATGTGGCTGCTTACTTAAAACTGCTACTACTGGCTGTTGCTAATGTTAATGGTGTTGTTATTGTTACTGTGATAATTGCAGCGCTCAATGGTACCCTGTACCTCCTGGATTACATTGGCATAAGCGGAAACGGTTTCTCCTCCAAAGAAAAATCCATAGAATATGCAAGCTACCCAGCTGGATGAAAACATACTCAAACCAATCGCCATCAGCATCAGCACCGCCGTGCGTGATGTTGATGAGGCAGTACTACCCCAAGCTTTGTTGTTGTTGCCGATGTTGTTGTTATTGATATCTCTGTTGTCGTCATATAGATGGTCGACCCAAAGAAATCCTAGGAGCAAACCCAGTGTTCCAATGAGAAACATCGGTGTGAGGATTGCCAAAGTCCACATAGATTTTTTCTGTGCTCGAATAAGATGTTGTTCCAGCGCCACCAAAACATGTTCCAGTAACTCGACAGTATCCTCGTCATTCTGGATTTCAGATGATATTTGCGCATGGGTTTGAGAAAGTTGAC
Organism: Dissophora ornata; assembly: GCA_025201705.1. Classification (NCBI taxonomy): domain Eukaryota; kingdom Fungi; phylum Mortierellomycota; class Mortierellomycetes; order Mortierellales; family Mortierellaceae; genus Dissophora; species Dissophora ornata. Next base: position 63,684 of record MU616616.1, read on the forward strand.
GAAGATTATGTTGATGACGATGTGGGTGGATCTTGTTGAACGAGAACACAGCACGAACCGCAAAGTGATCGCTCACGTTTTTCGTCGACCCTCCAATTCCTGCCACTCGCTCTTGCAGAACCACGTCGACTTGTGAGCATTCCATCTCCATCCCAGAGCCTGTGCCTCGGCTGCTGCGGTTAAAAAAAATGTAGTCCAGCCGTTCGCCTATCGGATCCCCAGTCAATTGATTAGCCCATGCGGCGTGGCTCGTCCAGCTGTTCAACGGTGTGTCACAAGTAACGCCCAGGAGCGTGACGCCTTGCTCAGGCGACAATCCTTTCGGTAATGAATCTTGGTCAATTGGATGCAAGCTCGCCCAGCTATCGGTGAGACCGGCATATCGCCCGAGTAAACTGACAACCAAGCTGTTTGGAGCACTGTTAAAATCCCCAAGCTATGTATGGGGAAGAGAGCCAATAGACCAGAGGTATAATGTTTAGTGAAGGATTAGTCATGCATATTGCCGACGGCAATTATTTGTTTACTCACGGCAATGACATGTCGTCCCAGAGCCGTTGATGTTCGAATCTGGCCGGCCATTTCCCACGCTTGCGCCAAGCGGCATCCAAGATATCTATCTTGAGTTCCCAAAGGGTCATATGTCGCATGCATCTGTTAAATTATTTTAAGTGAAGACGCGGAGCACACGGAGCGAAAGAGCGATGTAGCGACAGTGAGGGGAGAGGTATTAGCTTTGCTATTTATCAACATCATTGACAAGATTGATGTCAAAAAATACAGGCAAGAGAGTTAGAGTGGGAGCGTATATGTGTACTTGCATGAGTATTAAAAACTTCAATCTCTCCAATGGTCGGATGTGTAATCACTGCGCTGGCACAGCTCTTGCCATCGAACCAGTCCCCATGCAGGAAAGGCAATGGATCGCCGTTTAATGCATATCGTCTCAAGGACGTGCTCTTGATAGGGTACTTTGACAGAACGACTAGACCAGATCCGAACAACCCGCTCGTCCAGTGTTTCGCAAACGGTAGCGATTTCTTCACAAGGTCCCGGATGAGTAAAAAGTCGTCGTGGGCCCACACTTCTTGCAGGCCCACAATGTCGTAACCGGAGCCAGCTGTGGAAATGGTGTCAGCGAGGTGTCGTCCAATAGCAGACATCCTGTCCCGACGATCCTTGGGCATGAAGGTAAGGCCCCTTGCAGAGAGAACAATCAACAAGCGTCAATCGCATTGTACTCGCCCAAGCCATACTACTCGTAGTTTTTCATTCTTTTTACCAGCAGTTCAACGTCAGGACCAAGAGTTGTGTCGATTCATTCATTTTCTGGCAATGCTTTACGACGGGTTTTTAAAGAAAGGTGGAGAGAAAAAGAACATCAGCGAAAAAAAAGAACCTGTTATTTAACGAGATAGTAGCGAATTTTTACTTAGGGGGAGGGAGGGAGGGAGGGAGGGAGGGGGATAATTGCAAAATGCCAACTTCTATCTGCTCTCATCATCATTGCAGACCCCCGCGACGAAGACGATCCAGCTCACGCTTCAGGGCCTCGTTCTCTCTCCGCAGACTCTCATTTTCGCGGGTCGTCATCTGAAACTGTCTCTCTAAGGTACCCTGGCCTGCCTGTGCAAGAAGGTCCTGGCCAGGAACAGATCCACCAGTCGTCGCAGCGGTTGTCGTCACCACCGCTGTTGTGCCTGCAACCACAGCATTTTCGGAAAGACCTAATTGGCTTTTGTTCCCAATGGAGGAATAAGAAGATGTAGAAGACGTCAGGGAGCCTGCCTTCAGACCAAGTCCAGCATAGAGCTCTGCAAGGATAGCTCGTTGTTGCTCATTCTGACGATATAAGGTATCCAGATGCGCATAGACAGCATCGGCACCTTGACCATCTGCCAAAGCACCTTGTCCCCTCAATAACGAGCCAGCGGGTGAAGTATTCGGACTCGAATTGGTGGATGCACTGGCATCGGCAACTAATATTAGCGGAAGCACATATTAGCATTTTTGACAGGATCATAGAAAAAAAAAAAAAGTGTTTGCCTCAACGTGAATGGTTTTCACGATATCTTTTTCTTTCTTGCAAAACTTTCTCTTTTTTAATCAAAATGTTGATATTTTTTTTAAAATTGCTTCTTGCCTGTAGGTGATGGCTCTCCGAGTTTTTCTTCAACGTTCGACACCTGGAATCTACTGCGCTTGCTCTGAGGAGCACTGGGTGTGCCTGCAATTGATGTCGCTGTACTGTTGGGACTTGACGTTGTCGCTGTTGTCTCAAGAGGTGACTGAGCAGGCTCGATGCTGAATCGAGACGCCCTTGTCTGTGAAGAATCTCTCGGAGTTGCGTTGATGCCAGTCAGCACGGGTGAGCTCAAGACAACTCCATTGGTCGATGTTGTGGAGGTGCCTGATACTGGCGGGTTGTGATGAACCTCAAATCTTGACTTACGCTCTATGTTGGCGATACCACGGAGTCAAGGTGTCAGAAGGCTATGGTCGGACACTTGTAGCCAAATGTTTCGTTCACTGAACTCACCTGATGGACCAAACTCCAATGGTCCGCCGATTTGCACGCCATCTGTAGCGCCCTCAACAGGCGAAGATGACGAACTGCGCGTAGGCGATAAAAGTGCTTCACTGGCAATGGCTTTCACACTCGCAGGAGAAGGCGAAGAGATGCTGAGCGTGTCCTTGACACTGAAGCGCCCCTTTCTCACCTCTGGCATATCTGTCTGCTCAGCGCCGTTGGAAGACACTCCCAATCCATGCAAATTCTGAGCGCTTGGTTGACTAGTAGCCGTAGAAATCGCACTGTGCGACGGAAGAGGGGAAACTGCTCCGCTGGTTGACTGGCTCACATCCGTTCCGTAATTTGAAACAGGGGACGACATAAGACTGGCAGAGGAAGATTCTTCAATAACGAAACGAGATTTCCTAATTGGCTTGCCGCCGACGTTACTTGAGACTGGCGTTACGCTCAGAGGCGACATACTATCTTCGGAATATCCCTCCAATGATCTAGATTCCATGATAGGAGTGCCGATCGCTCCTGTAGAGGATATTGAATCAGTCGTGGCGGTAGAGACGGGGCGATTTTTGGTCTCGAACGTGACAGTACGTGGTCTACGGGCGGGTTCATCACCGTCGTCGGCATCGAAATTCCATGAGACGCCTTTTTGAGGAAGCATAACTCTCGGTGCCGCTTCTACAGCGCGTCAAGTGCAAGGGTAACTAAGCATTAATGAAGCCCCTTCCTACCGATCACCTCAAACAACATCTCTTGTGATTACACGATTACATAACACATACTCTTGGGAGGCCGCTGCTCAAGGGGTGGGAGGTGTTGCAGCAAAGCTGGGACAAGATATGACTTTTTCTTGGCTTGCTTAAAGAACGAGTGATTCAGCAGCTTTTCAGCCGACGGTCTGATAGTTCACAGTTTTCATCATAGACGAGGAGGAGGAGGTTACAAAAGGCATAGGTCATCTGAGAGAAAGAAACTAAAATGGTGCAAAAAGACGTTACCTTCTAGCGGGGTCCTTTTGCAGGCAACTGTCGATCATTTCCTTGAGCAGCTTGGAGTATCGATGCTTTGTCGACTCGCGATCCAAGGTAGGTGGGTCGTTAGAGAGAGTCAACATCAGTACCTACGTCGTAGATGTAGTCGAAGTGTGTCAGCGTTGGTTTTAGCTATTACATAGTCAGTTAGAGAGTGACTAAACTAGTGCACGACATTCACCTTGATAGGAGGGTACTTGGCAAAGGGTGCGTGGCCTGTAGCCAGCTCAATTGCAGTGATGCCGAAGCTCCAGATGTCAGCCTTGTAGTCGTATCCAGCCTGTTCCATGACCTCGGGCGCCATCCAACATGGTGTACCGACAAACGTCTTTCTCATACCGCGTCTGTCTCCATTTTCCATCAGCGACGACGACACTCCAAAGTCCGCTAACAGAACCGATCCATCATCGTCCATCAAAAGATTGCCAGCTTTGACATCCCTACAATAATGCAATATATATACCAATCAGCTGTCAGAGGACATGCAGGAAAGCCATATCCCTTCGAGTGTTCCTTTCATGTGATGGCATATGGCGGGAGGGGCAGTGACATGCCTGTGAATGTGCCCGTTCTTATGCAAGTAGTCCAGCCCTTGCAGTGCCTGCTTCAGAATGGTGGCGATCGAGACCTCATCGAACCCTTCGGGATACGCGCACTTCATTATGTCCAAACATGATCCTGCACAGACAAAGTCGACACGGTCAAAGCGAAGATTGAGAGATAGAAAAAAAGGTCGAGTGAGATATCGCGTCAGTAAGTAGGAGATTTATGCAGGAGGGAAGCGCTTGTCTGAGAAGAACAATGCTCAACAAACGTCCCATGGCTGTAAAAGGATCCCTTCCATGGGCTGGACCTTACCAGCAGAGAGGTATGGTGTGACAATGTACAGCTTGCTGTCTGTCACAAAGGCCCCGTTGACGCGCAAAACGTTGGGATGCTTACAGAGAGCCATGACATGGGTCTCCCTCCGAAGCTCGTCAATCTGGTTACGCTCAAACATATCGAGGTCAATGACCTTGATGGCAATTCTTTTGGCCAATGGCTTGTAATAGGCATCGTACACGATAGCCGAAGAGCCGTATCCTGTGCAATTGTAATGTAAATTAAGCGAGCAAATGTCCCAGGGTGGATGAAGAGGTGAGAGGGGTGGTTAGAGGGTGGTTATTGTGCAAGGCGGGGATTATGTACAGATGTATAGATATAATAGGACGTTGTTGCCAGCCGTGTGCTCTCGTACCGATGGGAAGTCGAATGTCATAGTCCTCTGGATTGTTTGAGAACTGGTCATCGTGCAATGAGGCTGGGGCAACGCTGCCGACGGGCGAGGTTGGGAGATAGCCTGATCCACTGTGGACACTGCTTGGTCGCCTGATGGACCCTGAGGAGGAGATGCGTTCCATGGCTTGAGGCCGTGCGAGAACGCGACGTGTGGATAGGAAGCGTGAGCAGTAGGTTGGTTCCTGGGGAACGTTTGTTTTATTTTTTTATTGCACTGTTGTACTCGAGAGGAGCACCGGACGCTGGGTGAATGGATTCGCGAGGCCGAGGGTGAATGAGGTGAGGCGCGTGTTCCTAGACAGTGGATGAAATGACGACGATGATCGGAGTTGAGATGAGGAGAATCGAACAAGGTTGTCTGCCTTTGCTTTGTCTCGTTGTGGCGTCGTCGTGTCTCGCATACCATCTGCGTAAATGCGTGCTGGCGTGTTTGTTGGTGTTGCGAATGTGTGTGTGTGCCTGACTCGGTGGCACGTTCTCTGGCCTTCTTTTGGCGAACCGTGAACTAGTCGCGGCAGCAACGGTGTCAATAATAGACGTGTAGTGCCATCCGCCTCGACCACACTTGCACTCTCTCGCTCGCCAGATGGAGTAGAGGCATAGTAGATATAATCATCACGTATGGAGCACTCGAGCGGTAAAGCGCAAGTGTGGTTTCTTCCACCATGGTGTTGTTGCAAATGAGCCAGTTCTTCGCACGTGACACGGGTAATCGACGCGAGTTGGAGCGACGCGCCTGGGCTAGACAAGCGTAATGACGGAATACACCGTGACACCATCATGCATGAATAGCACGTGGGCGCCACACGACCCCCCTGCTTACAAGTCATTAGGATACCAACGTGCGCTATTAGTCAGCATGGCGCCCCAAACTCCATATAGATTTAGTATAAATACCCAATAAACATCTTTCACACGGACAAAACTCAGCTTTCCCCCACTTCTGTCACCCCTGCTCCACTTTATGGGCCTGCGAATGCTGTTTCCCCCTTTTGACTCTGTTCTCCCCCGACTACGTCCTCCATGCCGTCCTTGTTGCGTACGCTACGCCAGCACAAGCCCGATGTCCCAGCTTTCCCCGAATTAACCGTCACGCGCCTCCTCAAGACTCGCACCTTTAACATGGTGGAGAACCTGGGCAATGTTTGCAAGGTGGGAAAAGGTTAGGTGTTGTCGACGTGGGATGAAAATGAGGAACGATTGCTTGGGGACGGGGGAAACGCGAAAGAAATCGTCGATATCAGCGTAAAATTTAGGCACGTCTAAACGGATGGAGGTTGCTACGTCGTATAGGACGGCGACGTGAGCTTGGGTTTAGAGAGGTGTCGAAAGAAAAGCTCGAGTGAGAAGGCCGGTTCAAGGGGGTGATGTGTTAAGTTTCCTGGATGCATTATAGTACTCCTGCATGGGTTAGTCGCGAGTTTGCTGGATCGAAGCGTACTGAGACTGGAGGTGGGCGATACGTTGTTGAATGGAAATGGTCAAGAGGGGTTGAAGACAGGAGACGGCGGTGTCAAAGTCGCGAATGTCAAGGGTATGCGGGTTTTCTAAAAGTGTCTTGTCCAGTCGAGTGAGGCAACTTCGGAGGCGAATTTCAAGGACGGGTATATTTGTTCAATTTCGATAATGCGTTCGAAGCGTTGCAGGAATTCCGAGAAAGGGATCTCGCGACCGACCAAGTCAGCGAAGAAACGCGTACGGGAGAGTTTGACTGGTTTTGGAGGATGTTGGTCGTCCGAGGGGCCGAGGAGCGCAAGAAGCGACCACACAAGAAGAAGAAGAGACAAAAAAGGCAGGAGAGTAAAAATGTCGCTCCTAGACGATGAAGGTGAAGAGAGAGTGATAAGAGCCGCGAGAATAGATTCCAATAGGAGGGGCGGCAGCGGGACCTTTCTCTTTTTGTCATCATGGCTATCAAATGTGCCCTCTGCCGCTGCCGCGATGTCCTTTTCGAGCTTTTTCGGGCCTTCCTCTGAGCCAGTGCTACCCCCAACCCCCTCTTGTTGGAATCTCTCCTCATCGTCTAGGAGCGACATTTTTACTCTCCTGCCTTTTTTGTCCATTCTCTTTTTCTTGTTCTTTTTGTGTGGTCGCTTCTTGCGCTCCTCGGCCCCTCGGGTGACCAACATCATCCAATACCAGTCAAATTCTCCCGTACGCGTTTCTTCGCCGACTTAGTCGGTCGCTGATCTCGACGAAATCTGTTGGCTTCAGTTTGCAGTGGAGGACGAAATCTCTTTCTCGGAATTCCTGCAACGCTTTGAACGCATTATCGAAATTGAACAAATATACCCGTCCTTGAAATTCGCTTCCGAAGTTGCCTCACTCGACTGGACAAGACACTTTTAGAAAACCCGCATACCCTTGACATTCGCGACCTTGACACCGCCGTCTCCCGTCTTCAACCCCTCCTGACCATTTCCACTCAACAACGCATCGCCCACCTCCAGCCTTCGATCCAGCAAACTCGCGACCAACCCATACAGGAGTACTATAATGCATTCAGGAAACTTAACACATCACCCCCTAGAACCGGCCTTCTCACTCGAGCTTTTCTTTCGACACTTCTCTAAACCCTACCAAGTTCACTTCGCCGTTCTATACGCCATAACAACATCTGTCCGCACAAATGTACCTAAATTTTACTCTGATATCGACAACTTTCTTCACATCTCCCCCGTCCCCAAAAAATCGTTCCCCATTCCACCCCCACGTCGACAACACCGACCCTCGTCGCCCCATCCACGCCGTTGCATCTTTTGCCCTGGAGCGAACTTTTTCCGGCCTGATGGCCTCGCCTCGACCCCCCTCTTTAGTAAACTCAAGAAGCCGTGGACAGGCCCCTGCCGAATTACTGCCGTCTGTGCCCACAACAGCTGCGACTTGGCGACGTCAAACAACGTACGCCATGACAACATCTATAAGTCTCGACTAAAGAAGTTTTTTGGCCCCACTGGCTTGACCCTACGCCCTTGGCCACCCCTGTTGAGTTCATTGGGATCTGTATGACGTCAACAGTGTATCACCCCGAGCCTTTGCCACCGCCGAACAGTACGACGCAAAATTCCCCGGTGGAACAGTGTCATTGCACATTCCACTGCTTACGGCACGACTGGTAACGCTCTTCAGCTAGTCTGTAGCCATAGAGAATGTCCTGGAGCGACATCGGCACACACCCGACCGAGCACTTCCTGACTCTACCAGAGCCGAAATCCTTGCAGAGAGCCGCGAGATCCGCGCCGAGTTTCTCTAGCTGGAATACATATACATGGCCTTCTTCATGACTCAGGTCTAGGCCGCCCGCCACCCAGCTCTCTATTTTGGGGAGGGAACTGTTGAAAATAAGCGCGCCACACGAATAATCGACGCGAGTATGAGGTGCGCGCCTAGGCCAGACACGCGTAAAGACGGAGTACACCGGGATACCATCATGCATGGCCAGCATGGAGGTGCCACACGACCCCCTGCTGACAAGTCGTTAGGACACCAACGTGCGCCATGAGCCAGCATGGCGCCCTAAACCCTGCGTAGATTTAGAATAAATACTCAACCAAGTTTCCCCATGGAGGAGCAGTTTTCTTCCTGAATAAAATATCTTTCAGCGCGGATAAACTCAGATTTCCCCCACTTGTATCACACCTGCTCCACTTTATTGGGCCTACGTCTACTGTTGACCCTGTTCTTGTCTCTGACTACGTCCACCATGCCGTTCTTGTTACCTAGCCTAAGAAATCCTTGCCCAATGTACGAATTAACCGTCACGTGCCTCCTCAAGCTGTAACACTTCGCCTCCAACAGCGAGGCCCAAGCGTCTTTGGTGGCGTTTCCGCTGCAGTTCCTCCTGAAAGAACATTGACACTCCATCTAGCCTGTACATTTGTACATACTCATTTCCGAATTCTCTTTCTCAAGAGTCCGCAATATCCACTTTTAAACCCAGGCGTACTTGAAGCCACTCTCATAACTGCAGCGAATCCATTATCATAAAGAAACGCCCCACCGCCATGGATAAAATCCCAGAGCACCGCACTCAAAACTTCAAGGCCAAGAGCGCCTTCGCACCCGAAGAGTTGAGAAATAGGCGTAATGAACTCAACGTGGAGCTTCGCAAGCAGGAGCGCGAGGAGAGCCTTTTGAAGCGCCGCAACCTTGCTATTGCTGCCGATTCAGAGGACTCCGAGGATGAGGCGGCACCTAAAATTAGTAGCCAGGTAGAGGATACAATGAGCACGTCTGTGGTTTATTGAACATGGACCACGGTGTTTACCACCTGTGAATTAGGCTTGGCGACGTGGAACAAAGGGTTTAGTAAACTTGATGCGGCGAGACGCGTTAACACATGTACATGCACATTGGCACTTTTTTCTGCTTGCAGTTTTATGGACAGCTTCCGGCCATGATCCAGGGAGTCATGTCGGATAATGTCGAAGAACAACTTGACGCAACCACTCGCTTCGACATGATTCTCTCCCAGAGGAGCGTGCTCATCTCCAAAAACTTCAACCCTACTATTGACGAGGTTATCCGCTGCGGGGTTGTTCCAAGATTCGTCGAGTTTCTGCGCTCATCTCACTCTGCTGTTCGGGTACAAATTCACTACAGGATATGTGTATTTTTCTGCCTTTATCCTTTGTCCAGGAGCGTCTGCTAACTCAAGCGTTTATACTTTGACGAATTTAGATACGTGCTCTCTCGGTGCTAACTTCCATTGCCTCCGGCACCTCGGTCCAAACCCAATATCTGATTGATGTAGGAGTAGTGCCTTTGTTCATCGAGTTGATAAACAGCCCTGTCGCTAATGGGGTATGTATATGCGTTGCTAATTGAGCACCATGGCAACAAGCCTTTGACTTTCACAGAGGAGTCGCTAAAAAGACATCGTCATTTCACTAGGCTATTTCGGCTCTTGGAAGTATCGCTGGGGACGGCCCTCTCACCCGTGACATTGTTCTTCGCGAGCAGGCGTTGACGCCTCTACTCGGCGTCTTTCATGAGGACTGCGAGGCTTCTCTACTCAGGACCGCCACTTGGGCTCTCTTAAACTTTTGCGGATCGAAACCTCCTCCCGACTGGATCTTAGTACGATCTAAATCTGCAATACCACCTCCTTTAACACCACAGTTTCTCTACGCCGAATAATGACCTTGTTATATATTGTATCTATAGATTTCCCCTGCGTTGGGCGTGCTCGCTAAGCTAATTCACTCGAGCGACAACAGCGTGTTGGTTGATGTGTGCATGGCGCTGTCATACCTCTCTCTCAACTCTGACAAATCAGGCGTCAAGATCGAGGCTGTCATCCAGTCAGGGGTCTGCCATCGCTTGGTTGAGTTGTTGGCGCACCACACGGCTCCTGTTCAAACTTCGGCTCTTCGCACTATCGGCAACATTGTGGCCGGTGACGAGTTCCAAACGCAGGCCGTCATTGAATGCGGCGCACTTCAGGCGCTGTTGGTTGTTTTGTCGAGCCCCAAGCAACGCCTTCGCGAGTTGGCATGTTGGACTATCTCAAACATAACAGCAGGTTCGTCGCGCCAGATCAACAGCGTGATTGAGGCCAAACTCATCCCACCTTTGATCGACATCCTCAAGAACGCAGATTTCAATACAAAAAAGGAGGCGTGCTGGGCTATCTCGAACGCAACCTCGAAAAGAGAGCAGATCTCTCAGCGCGTCAACTACCTTGTCAGCCAGGGATGCATCAAACCTCTTTGCGATACTCTTATCTGTACGGACAACAAAATTGTCCAACCTGCTCTGAATGGACTGGAGAACATCTTGAGTGTCGGAGAGATGGAGAAGGAAGCAACGAATGGTGTGAACCAATACAGCCTTTGCATTGATGAATGTGGTGGTACGGAGAAAATTCGCCGCTTGCAGACGCATCACAACACTGCGAACTGCGAGACAGCATATAGAATCATTGACAAGTATTTTAGTCAATAAGGAGGATGAGGACACATGGTTGGGTCCGCAAGTCGATATTTAGACTGGCGCCTTTGCTTTTCAGACAGACGGTGCTCCTAGGACGGATTCAACTTTAATTCCACAGGCATACATTAAAGATTTTACTCTCTCTCGAAGATATCTCTCTCCTCTCCCTCTCAACAGCCTCTAAAATAGCTCTCTACATCAAGAACAAAGCTAGCGCATGCGTCGAGGGAAGACAAAGCAACGGTTAATACGCAAAGAGTGCTGTTGTGTGTGGGCATTTGGGTTTATTACGATGCAAAATAAAAGAGGATATTTGAAGAATGCAAAAAGAGGAGAAATGCGAGTGGCAAAAATGAATTTTTTGCTCTTATTTCCTGCCTCCTCCGTTCTGGCGGCGAGCCTTTCCAGGACGCTTCTTAGCAGGACCTCCAGCCTTGGCGGCTTTATGACCGGGCTTGAAGGATGTCGACTTGTTACGCTTGGTGTTGAACCCTGAAACATCTGCAGAACTCTCAGCAGTATTGCTCTTACTGTGTCTCTTCTTGCCTCCGAATCCAAACTTTTGATCCTTCTTCATTCGCTTGCCCCTTGATTCCGGTGTTGAAGTTGCTGAGCGCTTCTGGCCTTTGTTGAGGCCGTTCTGACCGGCAGTCTTGTATGCTTTCATCTCTTCATCATCGCTTGCCAATGCTACATCGAAATCGTCATCTGCGTTGGTTGAGTTGTCATTACCCTGGCGCTCTATTGAAAGGAGGGTGGATATGTGTGCGGTGAGTATTAAGTAAATCAACTGACGATAACTCCATGATATTGAGCGACATAAAAAATACGTACTCTTCTTAAGGGCACTGATCTTGTCCAATGCGTTTGCCTTTGCCTTCTCTCTTTCAAGCCTCTTCTCTGTTTGAACCTTCTTTCCAAACTTCTTCAAGTCTCTCTGTGCCTTTGCGCGCTCGCTTGCCTGAATCGATGCGTTCTCATCCAACAGTCTCTGGCGGATCTTGGCCATGTGTTCATCCGACTTGATCATCTCCGCAAAGTAATCGCCAGGTCGTTCAAAGACGCCTCCTTCCTTCCTTATCCTGTCCCGTCCCAAAACGGCAGCCTCCAGGGCTTGGTTATAGAAGGCAACCTCCCGGTTCAGATCGTCGTCGGGATCAGCGACGTTGATGGAAATTGTGGAGATGACAGACTGGGTCTCGGACCAGGGGATATTATTGGGGAGGGCGATCTGTTCACGGAGACGCTTCAATGCTGGCTTGTAGAGTTGACAATTCAAGGCGAGGGGAGGGGATATAGATGTGAGCATTAATTGTTCACTGGAAGTACCGGCTAAACGCGATCCTTGTTGATCATATAGACATGGTGCTCAGGTACAAATGTTCCTCAGACGTTGTGCTCCTTGGTGTTTACCTCGTTGTTGATAGTGACACGTTGCTCTGTCAGAATATCAATAGGACCATCCTCGTCGTTCGAGAGCATTTCAGTATCGGAACCCTCCAGGTCTTCGAGGGTCAGCCTTTGCTCCTGCTCGCTGTCGGAATCAGACATAGTGTATTGTTGGTGATGTGATGGTGTGAATGGAGGTTGTTCAGCAAGTGATGCACACACTATAAGCCCAGCATGCTTCTTTTTTTTTTTCTTTTTTTTATGTTGTTTACATCGTGACTGGCTTCTCAATTTACATGTTAAGGGGATCGAAACGCAGTGTTCATATTGGTCAAGACGCGTCCAGCCTACAGGTATGGCGGTACGTCAAAAATTCTGCTGGCCCTGGAACTACTTTCGTCTATTCTAGTATGCTAGCTAATACGTCTCTGGATCTTGGCCTTTGTATCGCAGCCCTCCTCCGCCTTCTTAGTATTAAATGTTCACATCTCATCTCCGTCACCGGGTTCAGAGGTTCGACGCTCTGTTCGGCTCGACCCAGTTCAATAGCTACAAATGGACGATCTGAGGGTTGCTGCTGAGTTGTCCAGGGCGTGCCTTTGAACCTTTTTAGCCTCTCTGAATCGGTTGTAGACTTTTTTGTAAATAAAATAAATTGCGTCCACTTGTCGCTGAAATAACAATTTCAGAAGAACAACGATCTTTTTATTTTTGGGTTTCCCTATGCCTTTGCTGCTGCCTTTTGTTCCTGCTGCTGCAACTGCATTTTGTATTGCATGACATCCACCAGTGCTAAAAGAGACAATAATAAAAGAGTATAAGCCATTATTCTCCGACAACTAGCATCCCACCAGAGCATTTCAAGAAGATTGGCCGAGGTCTATTGACTAGAGACTTACACCTCAAGTTTCCTTGCTTTTGTACAACGGTCGCCTGGATCTTTTCCAGATTTTCCTTTACAAAGTCGACTTTGGAGTTGTAGAATTTGATTGCATCCTCGGTCGTCTACAGTCAAACACAAGATTTTTTTTTTTAAAAAAAAGAGGTCGAAGAACAATGTCTGAGTAACGTTTATGCTGGATCGGACAGCAGGTCATAGGTCATATTGACTAGGTCATCCACCTTTAAGATCTTGCTCATCATCTTGTTTGTTTACCTTCTCGACATAGTATCCTGTTCCGATATCGACAATGACTTTCTCGACATTGGCCAATTTTCCGGGGACGTAAAGCGAACTTGTGAGGGGGACAAGAATCGTCTTGTCATTGTTAGCGGCGTTGACGGATTTGCAGCTGTCAATGCAGTCAACGAAACGGTGCTGGGCTTGCTTCAACTGGCCAAACGAAGACGTCAAGTGGGAGAGTTCCTATGAAATTTGGTGGCACAAAAAAACAATAATAAAATGGCGTGGATGTCAGATTCTATCCTGTTTCTCTTTTTCTGATCGCCCGAGGAATATGGGCGAAGAATGGGTTCTGTGTATGGTCAACAATGTTGTACTGATGGCAAGGGACAGGGGAAGGATTGTTCAGAGTCCTTTTTTTTTTTCCCTTTCTTTCTTTCTTTTCCTCTGCTCGCTTCTCACTTTTGTGCGCGAGATGGTGTAGTGGAAGGATCAAAAGAAGGTGGATGGGCCGTCTGTGCCACGTCCTTACATCTTCCAGTTGCTTCTTGACCTCGACGAGCTGCGACAAGTCCAAATCCTGGAGTTCAATCTTCTGTTGCTGTGCCATCGTTCAATGTAACTGTCTGTGTCGATGTCGCGTCCTGGCAAGTTTAAAAAAGACACCACTCTCATCAAGTGTCTTTTTTGACTTAAGCCAGGACGCAAAGGTGACGTCGACAATTTTTTTGGCGATCAACTTGATCTTAATCAGCCTCCTTTCTCCATCACACGCTCTCTGCCCAAGCTACCTCCCCAAATAAAAAAAAAAGACGATGCCACCAAAGAGAGCTTCGAGGGCCAAAGCCAGCAAGGTTGACACCGAAAATAACGTCGATACTCAGGATGTTGTCGTGGAAGGAAGCATTCCCAAAGCCGATGGCGAGTCAACCCCCGATGAATCTAATCACAACGATTCCGTCTCTGAACTGAAAGCGTTCCTGCAGCGGTCTGTCAAGAGGACACGGGAACTCTTTGAGGAAGACCAAGAAAACCTCAACAGTGCACCGCCATCAGAAGAACAAGTCAGTCAACGCGTCAAGTTGCAGTCCAAGATCTATGATGAATATAAACAAGTCCAGGTCTTGCCATACCCACTCTTGAAGCGACAACAGGAGCAATTGCAGAAGAAGAAGGCCGGAAAACTTGGTGGACCGACCGCACCTTCAGGATCTGATGCAACAGCAGTAGCGGGAGACAGTGGCGTTGAGAAAATCTTGGATAGCATGCCTAAGAAGGCGTCATCACAGCAGCAATCTTCAGCGTTGGTCATGCACAAACCTACAATCAACAATCCCTTCCCCGATACACCTGGTGGTGGCAGTTCGTTGGTCCGTAGACCCGTGGCGAAGGCTGTGCGTCCGGATTGGCATGCTCCTTGGAAATTGATGAGAGTTATTTCAGGACATCAGGGTTGGGTCAGGAGTGTGGCGATCGAGCCTGGCAACAGTTGGTTCGCCACGGGAGCTGGAGATCGTATCATCAAGATCTGGGATTTGGCATCAGGAAGGTTGAAGTTGTCGTTGACTGGTCATATTGGACAAGTTCGTGGGTTGGCAGTGTCGCCGCGTCATCCGTACTTGTTTTCATGTGGCGATGACAAGTTGGTCAAATGCTGGGATCTGGAGACAAACAAGGTCATTCGACACTATCATGGACATCTGAGTGGCGTTTATGCGTTGGCATTGCACCCGACATTGGATGTCCTGGTCACCTCTGGCCGTGATGCTGCTGCACGAGTAAGTTATCTAAAATATAGCAGTTTTGGAGTGGCACTGTCATCGCAGAGCAGAGTTTGTTATTACAGAGAGGAATCTTGTTTAACAAGTTCATTTTTTTTGGTTCCCACTATCAGGTCTGGGATATGCGTACGAAGCAAGCAGTTCATGTCCTGACGGGTCACACTGGAACTGTGAGTGCTGTGAAATGTCAGGAGGCCGATCCCCAGGTCATTACCTCATCCATGGATAGCACCGTCAGACTTTGGGATTTGGCAGCGGGAAAGACCATGACCACGTTGACACACCACAAGAAGAGCGTTCGTGCTATGGCGCTTCACCCTACAGAGTTTACATTCGCGACAGCTAGTCCTGACAACATGAAGCAGTGGAAATGTCCTGAAGGACAGTTCATGCGCAACTTTGAAGGACCTGGAGGTGCGACTGGAGGTGGAGGCATTGTCAACGCTCTAGCGGTCAATGCGGATAATGTTATGTTCTCGGGAGGTGCGTATCATTGTTGGATTTTACTTTGCTTATTTGGTCTATGATGATGACAGGCTGTTTACTAACTCGAGCGCTCCATTTTTATCTATTCTGCAGCCGATAATGGAGCAATGGGATTCTGGGATTGGAAGTCTGGATATCAGTTCCAAAGGCTGGATTCGCTGGTGCAGCCTGGATCATTGGAGAGTGAAGCAGGCATCTTTTGCGCTGAATTCGACAAGACTGGACTGCGTCTTATCACAGGAGAGGCTGACAAGACCATCAAGATCTGGAAGGAGGACGACCAAGCTGTAAGTTTTGCCAGTCATCGTTCGTAAACGCGTGATTTTCTGCATTGGGGATGTCAATGACTAACAGATCCATCAACTCTGTATTCCGCCTCATCGTATTTTAGACGCCTGAGACGCATCCTTTGGACTGGAAGCCGTCGCTGATTAGGAAGCGTTACTAGACGCGTATTTGTATAATAATATTCCAGCACTTTTGAGAATAAATCCAAGAGAATGGATGTAATCCGTAACAGACGCGGATCTGATTTATGTCGTAACGTACAGTACTTTGTACATGGTACGTAGTTCCTTGCCGAGATCAATACTTTGCCATCTTCAAATTATTGTCGCACAAAACGGCAGAGCAGATCTGGCATCATGTGTTTGATTTCTTCTTTCCTTGACTTCGGCAGGCGAACAGGCTTCCCAACTAACCTCCTACTAATATCGGCAAGGGCAGTTGCAAATAAACCCTCTCATAAAAATAAAAAAAACGCGTTCGTGTAATAGTTGATACATCAGAAGAGGAATTCATGCAGAGTTTCAGACTATACCTGTTGGTCGGCCGCCTTTATTTTTTCCTTCTGAGCAAAACAACAACCCCTGCCCCCCCTTCCCTGCGTAACTTCCCAGGTGCTCTGTCGTCCCACTCCTCCCCTCTCCCTTGTCGGCCTTTATTTGCTCTTTGGATATAAAAGAGGGGGGCAAAGCGTTTTCTTTATTTCTTCTTGTGTCCCTTCCTATTTTCCAACATTTCCATACACTCTCTCCACTTTGGTATCTGCACAAAGCGCATAATCTTTTATTCAATATGACTGACACTGTAAGTCGCTCTCTCTCTCTCCCCCCCCCCTCCTCCGGTTCCGTAAACGCATTATTCATAACGCCTTGGATATATCCTCCGTGCATATTCCATACCTCGGAGAATACTTTTGGGTTCGGGAAGCGCGACACTTGTTGCATATTACGCCAACGGGAATATCGCTCCATGAGTACAAAAGCTGTCGCATGCCAACGACCCTCATATGGAACAATTCTGTTTGAATATGGCTTCCTCAGCCTCACTATTCTTTGCGTGGACGACCGACTGGGCTTTGAAGGACAAACAGATGAATGGACGACAGTCAAACTGAGTAGTCAATTGGAGCATGAAATCTCTGAGGGGTGGGCGACAATAGCTGCGGAAGCGGTTCCTGAGGAGAGGTTCGACAGGCTGATCATCTGCAACCTCACAAAATATCTACCATTCGACTTCTCACACACATTTAATAGTTCAATCATCATCTTTGGTTGGAAGACTTTGGGTCTTTCAAATTGAAAGTTACTCCTTGAGATCTAACACACTTTCTCCTTCTTTTTTGTAACAATCAATAGGAGAGAGATACCAACGTAAGTGGAGTAAAAGACCTGCGGGAAGCCAAACCAAATCAACCCAAAAAAAAAAAATCCCCCCTGCCATTTTCTGAGCAATTGGACTTTCATTTGGACCCAGACCCTTTGAAAATGGATCGTGGACACCTCATCATACCCACATTCAGAGCGTTTTTTGACCGAGGGAAAAATAATACAACTAGGAGGAAGGAGTACTTTGAACACAAGGAAAAGGAGATCAAAAGAGGAGAAATTGACGAAGACGTTCCCGTTCCCCCCCGCCTCCCCCCCCCTGGAAAAATGCGCAACGTCCTTTTCCACTTTTACTTCATTTTTTACCGCGCGCACAGCAAAAACAGCAAAAACTGCAAAAACCAATGAAGAAAACGACTCTTTAATTCTTTTTTTGTATACATCCCAAATTTCGGCAAAAAACCCCTCCCCCACCTCCTCTTCCTCCCGTTCCCACAGTCCTCTCCACAACCTTCCCTCTCCCCCCGCCCCTTTTCTCAATGCTAAAGAACCTTTTTCTCTCCTTTTTTTTTGCTTTCGTGTTTATGATATTAGGGTTATATGGCCAAGGTCGCCGAGCAGGCCGAACGTTACGACGGTAAGTTATTTTTGTAGAATATGTGAGAGGAGATGAAGAAAAAAAAAAAGCGGAGGTGATGTAATTTCGTTCTTTTTTGGGGTTACACCATATTCCCTAACACTTATC